>VZTT01048453.1:1351-33844 GCA_013400855.1 Buphagus erythrorhynchus
AATCACAGCTAAGACCTAGCATCTATAGTTGCTGAATAAAAGAACCAAAACTTACACTTTCTTTGATGACAGACAGAAAAGTGTGATGACAAAAGCTGTGTGAAACTTGGTGATAACAACAGGAGCAGTCTGCATGGCTGAGGCAAGGGTTTTAAACAGCTTGGCTGTCTGTGTGAGCTCACAGCAATGTTCATTTTTAGTTTTGAAAGTTACAAAGGAATAATTACACCCTTTAGCTGGGAATGAAAATGCAGAAAGGCATTGTGGGCCCACAGTAAACTTTCTGATGGAGGAATTCTATGCTTTCAAACTTGCAGTGCTGAGTTAGACTTGCACATCATAAGCAGAGCACATTCCAGCTGATTAGGTTCTCCATCATGTGCTTTACAGCACATGAATGCTTGCTTCTTTAAAAATACTTCCACAGTTAATTTTAATGCCTGTCCCATAAACTATTAATGCCAGGACTCCAAAATGGTGCCAACACAACCAGTTGTAAGCTGGAGTATTTTATGGCTAAATACTAAGTGTAAATATGAAAATGAGATTGGAACAGGCCTTTATCAGCACTGTTTAACATTGAGTTTAGACTCTACCCTTTAGAGCACACATAACTTTCCACATCAGCCATCCCTTATGTGTGTTTGATAGGTGTTTGAGTGCATCCCTCAGCCCTGATGAAACAGGTGCTCCTATAATACCCTCAGAAGAGCCACCTTTCATGGAGAAATAAATGACAGCAGTGGTAACTGCAGAACAAACACAAGTTGGCTGCTGCATATTGTCACAGCAAGGATCAGTCCTTACAAGAACTTTATTATACTTTGTCATATTTGTGACTAGCCAGCTGTAAAAACATGTAAGAATCCTACACAGATTTTCCATTTCCTGCTAGGTCACTAAAACAAAAGCAATGGGGCTGGGAGAAGCAGGGTACTTGCAGCATAAATGGTGAGGTAAAGCCTCACCTTAGCAAGCCTGTTCTACTTCATGGCATGCTGCAGGATGGAGAAGCTCATGAGGTTTGCAGCTCTCCAGCTCTCCAAGGCAGCTGGATTGAACATCACTCACTGCTCTGCTGGGCAGGCTCTTGTTTTAGCATTTGTGAGATGGGGAGCTCGAGTGATTTCAGCACACAAGCTCCCCAGAACACACCCTTCTCCATCCAAAATCTTGGCGACAGAAGCTACTTCTCATTCCAGCTTCCAAACATGTCCCAGGCCCACCTCTCCCTCCTTGATTCTTGGGCTGCAAAAGCTGATTTTGTGCAGCTGGTCAGAGAGTGCCTTAAGCACCTGGTTATTCTCATTTCCCATTTGCACCTTCCCCACTCTTCTCACTACTCTTCTGATTGCCTAGTATGGCTGCAGAAGATTAGCAAATAGAGAGAAGCTAAATGAGTCTACTTTAAGGAAAATTCTAGCTCTTCACTGCAGTGTCATCATCCCTGTCTTCAGCCCTGAAGTAGCAGCAACCTGAGAAGAAAAGCACAAGGAGTATTAAGCGTAAGGGAGAAAGTGGCCACTGCTGCACTATAAACTCCCTCCACATCCTAATCTTCAGAAAACTCTGCAATTCTCTCCCTTCATTCCCAGGCAATAGGTGTAGGACATACCTACCTGTCCCCCAAAGTATGAGGCTTTTTGCTCATGCAGCTTGATAAAATGCCCAACAGCAATTCTCAGTGGTTTTGGGGGAGGATATGAGTGTGTCTGTGTGTTCCTCAATGAACAGAACTTTTTCAAAAGCTTATCTAAATAGGTTTTCCAGTGAACGACAGACAACCATGAATCCTAGCACTTTCATTCTCCCCTAGGAATTTTAAAGTGGCTTGCATGTAAAAAATGAATCAAAAATCCTTTTGAAACCAAACATAAAGAAGAGACACCACTGTCCATGCTTCTCTGCAGAAGAACAAAAGAATTAGATGAAAGATGGTAGACATGTTGCTTAGGCAATATGGAAAAATGCTTAGAAGTTATTCTTGTGAATGAAATATAAGACTGTGGATCAGAAAATAGGAATAGAGGTAGAAGATTTATATGGGGTGCTTACTTTTTGGTGTTTTTATTTTTCAGGAAATTGGATTCATGTTCCCAGTACTGAATCTATTAAGTGGCTTCATTTTCACTTTAGTTCAGTTGACTACATTCCTGAAGCTCTATTGTGATGGCATTATTTTGAATTTTCTGATTTCAGGACAGGTGCCTGAAACCTAAACTTAATAGCCTGAGATGATTCAAACTTGTCCTTAAGTAGCAGTGGGCTGCTGTGCATTTGCACTTTAATGAAGTCAATGCAACAAGACATTCTGTCATCCAGAGCATCAAAAGCCTCACTGCATGCTGCAACAATTTCAGCTCAGCTATTTTTTTTTTTTTTAAGATTTAATATCTTTCCTCATTTTTTGTTGCTCTGCTTCATCTCTTTGGTCACAGTGTCTACATTAGGAATTCATTCAGCTGTTTCACTCCACAGCTCTGTTACTATTGAGCTTCATCTTCTGGTGTATCATCAGTACCCATTAACAGCTGCTAGATCTGTCCCAGCTCTTTTATGGAGCTGTTTAATGTTTTATGTAAGATTGTTATTTTACAGTGCATTGTCTATTTATTTTTCCAGTGTATCATAGAACTTGCCTACCTTGCTGTTGTAGGAGATCCTATAATTAGTGGTATTGCTTTACATATTATTCCCACATATGTTACAAAGTATGAAGCAGTCACAACAAATATGCCAGTGAAAGATGCTCTCTGGTCAGCCTTTCTTTTACTGCTAAAGAACTTTCTTTTTCTGGACAAGAAAAAGTCATTAAGGATGTTTTTACTCAAGTAAGGAAAAAAATGAGCAAAAGGTTGGATCAGAAAAAATAAACATCAGATAAAGTGAGGCTGTGGACTACAGATAAATTGCAGAATAATTATTGTCAATAACTTGTTATTCATTTTACTGCTGCCAATCTCATGTTTTTTCATTGAATAATATTTAGATAAGAGTTTACTGTTGGGAATTACAAGAAGAAAGACAGGAAGAATAACATCCAGCTATCCAGGCTGTAGATAATCTCAGAGTCAGGCTGCCTTTGCAAAACACCTGACAGTGGCATTAGACTATACTAAGATTAACATGAATCATTCCTATGTACCTGCCTGCCCAGCTGGAGGCTAAACAGTGACAGATGTAGGGCAAGGACACATCAGACTCCCTCCAGCATTTCCCAAGCTGCAGCAGCCCTACCCCTACCACAGAGTGCAGATGAGGTGTTTCCAGCCTGGAAAACTGCTTAGGAGAGGCTCTGCATGCCAATGCTCCATGCACATGCTGTAAAACTGAGGTAGTGAGGAGTGGAGAAAGCTGTGTAAGCTCCCTGTGAGCACAGGGACGAGTGGCTTTCAGTCTCACAAGTGGCCATCACTAGAGACTGACAGACCAACAGACTTGCAGTTTTTGCTCAGTCCGTGGCCCTTTGTGTTGTGTTAAGCCTAATCACGTGCCATGTGCACACAAGAGAAGACACAGAGCGCGCCGGATTCAAGCAAGTCTTTCTGACCTTCAGGGAGTACATGAACTTTAATGCAGCTCTGCCATGAAAAAATAAACAGAACTACTCTACTTTGTCTTTTTTAAAACAAGCAAGGGGGCACACAAACCTCTGTGTCCTTCACATCTGTGAAGTGGTTCTGTGTTGACATTCTGTTCTCCACCTGGGAGCAGGTAGGAATCCCAGTGGTGTCTCTCCCTTCACAGACCATGGGGCTTTTATGGTAATGAAGCCCTTATCTAGCTGTGCCCTTCTTCCCAGAAGTGGTCACCAACCATCCCAGGCAGAGGAGACATGTTTCACATCACCTTCATTCAGAGATATCGATGGAAAACTGTAGCTGCAGGACCTTGGGATAGCGACAAAGACTGGATCAAAACTCTTCGATTAAACCTCAGACTTCCATGCAAACTACTAGTACTTGACCTCCTCTTGTGATGAATCTGTAAGTATTAATTCAGAATGGGTAGCTAGTGACATTTACCTGATTCCCCCAGTCCCTATCTCCATCAACCAAACTGCAGACTCAATGGCTGGCATAAAAAGTTGAACTTGATGATCTTAGAGGTCTTTTCCAACCTTATTGACACTCTAATTCATACAGCCACAGTAGTAGTACTGTCAGTCTGTTAGGGGAGATTCCAATCCCAGCTTCAGCCTGGTGTCCATGTTGTACACCTACAGAAGATAACCAGCAGGTTGAAGCATAAGTTCAAAAATATCAAGAGCAGATAAAGTTCCAAATAAGACTATGAGTGCAAAACTGGCTAAACAAACTGTATGCAGGGGAGTTACTAACGTCACCAATATGGTGTTCTGTAAGGATCTGTCTTGTGTCCACTAGCTTTCCATGTTGTTGTTAATGAACTGGATGATGGAAAGGATAATGATTCTAAATCCACAGGGTACACCAACATGGAAAGGGAAGAAAGGGAAGAAAGAACAAGAATTCTGACAAACTGGGGACACAGACAAAATGAGATCTATGGTCTTAGGGACACATAGAAGTTTCTAAACCAGGCAGAAGCACTGACTTGCATGAATACACCTGGTGAACTTCTGGACAGATAGGAGTTTTGCAGAAAAGAACCTGGGCATATGCTTTGTTTGAGTGAATAATATCAGTCTACTGTAAAAAAAAAAAAAAAGCAAACAAAAAATATAGCTTATTGCACTGTATGAACAGGAGCAAAACGTGCAAGGAAATTACTTTTTTTTTCTTTCAGTTGTAAAGGTTCTGATGAAACATTCTGTACATTTTTAGGTATTGTACAGTAAAAAGGGTGCAGGGTAGAAAAAAGAGTAAAAGTCAGTATTAATAGACCCAGCTTGCAACACAAAGGATTTGGTATAGATGTCAGGGAAAAACTTTCTGGTGGTAAATATAACAGTGCACAGGGATAGATTTCCTGGGAAGCCTCCCAAAACAGATTGGCATCTGTCAGCTAATGTGCAGTTATCTATTGTGGGTAAAAGGATAGATGGGATGATCTCTTGATTCTCTAATTTTTGACAAAATGTTTAGTCTACATTTAAGCAAAAGCAAAAAAATGGTACTGAGTTCAAATGATACATTGCACAGCTTAAAATGCAGCTAAAAAGAAATGCAGGAGTTTATGTTTTTTTATTTTTATTTAAAAGAAAAAATGAATAATGAGTTATACACAAGTTCCTCATAATGACAAGACACCATTTAAATGACTCCAATAGTGCACTAAAGCTCAATGTCCCTGCTTTGATTAACCAATATTTGCATGGAGACAAATTATCTGTGCACATGGCTGTAGCCTCACAATGAAAGACAGTCAATGTAATATGAAGAATAATGGAGACCAGCATGCTGAAGGAATTTAAATTATTACTTCTTTTTTGTTTGTTTTTAATAATAGAAGGGTGTGCTTGTGCATGTGTGGGTGTGTGTACATGCCCACACACACGTCATGTTTCTATGAATACACACATTCATGTATTTCACACTGTATCAAAATAATGTTTTGTTTTGTTGTTTCGATTTTTTTTGGTTTTGGTTGGTTGATTTTTTTTTTTTTTTGGTTGGTTGGTTGGGTTTTGGGGTTTTTTGCTTTTTTCTGGGGGGGTGGGTTTGTTTGTTTCTTTTTCCTTTAAATTATATCAAAGGACTTTGGCTTTACATCTTCATAGTGTTTATTCATTGCTAATGGCAATTTGAGCATGATGGTCTCAGTACCAGCCTCTTATCCACACAGACAGAGGAAATTTTTATAGAGTGGGCTGGAAATGGTGCTTTGCACAGTGTTACAATCTGAGCAAAACACTCATTGAGCACACACAGAGATGGTCTTATTTTAAACCTTCTTCCTTCATCTCCAGCCAAAGAAATCCTTAGCAATTGCTATATACAGGCCAAGCTTTTATCTTCAACTAGTTGTGCTATATTATTCTACTAGAAAAACACTGGGAGAATATTTGGATAATGGATTTTACTTTTCAGCCTGAGGTAATTCAAAAGGTTGAAGGGATTTTGCTCAGTGTTATATCCAGTAAACAGAGTATCACCTTTCAGCACAGCCAAGAATGGAAATGTTCAGCTGAAAATGTAAACATGTTGGTAAGTTATGAATGTGAAGAAAGGAAACGATATTGTTTTGCTATGAAGGTTCAAAATAACCACTGAAATGGCTCTAAGCAAACCTCAAATCTTCCAGTCACATGCAATTCTCAAAACTTCTTATTTACTTTGCTGTTAAGAATAAGAAAAAAGAAACAGATTTTTATATTAAACTACTTTTCTCTTTTAGAGAGAGATTCCAAAATGCTTTAACGGCTCGTATACATGAATCAAATATAGCTATGGAGTGAAGCCACAGTTTTAGAAGTATACAAACTGCATGTGCCAATTTTTCTAAATGCTTAACTAAAAACTGAGGTTGCAAACACACTAACGGCACAGATTATCCCTGGGGTGCTTGGAAGAACACTGTGTTACTGTACATGGAGCTATAGGCTCCAGGGTCATGGCAGGTCAGGTTCTCAACTCATATCAAGGATTCCTTGATTAGAAAAGTAGTCCAGCTAAGAGATGATTTAAATTTCCTCCAGCACTTCTGGAGTCTACAATTTCACACAAAACAAACCTGATTTAGGGTGTAGATCTTTCAAACCATGTTGCTGAAACTATGTACAGTCACTAAATGATAAAAACTTTAAAAATGGTGACTCTAGTGCTCTTTTGATGGAAGTTTACTTCACCATGTGCTGGCAGTCTTGTCTTGCACCTATCCCACTCACTGCCACATCTGCTTAGTTGGGTTCCTCCTGTGTGCTTGCACAGATCCAGGGATATGTTAGTTGGCAGGAACTGCTGGAAAAGGTGTTGCTGGCTGCTCAAAATAGGCTCTTGTCCAGACCTTTGTCAAGGTCAGCTCTAGGTCTTTTAGACATATACCATAGTCTTCTTCATCTCTCTCCCTCTTTGTCTTGGCTGGTCTTTTAAGATTTTCAGGAACTTCATGAACACTCAGACCCACAAATACATAATTTTCTGTACCACACAGTGCATTCTACATAGAGATTTATCTGAGAGCTATTTGCATGAACAGCCAAAATAGTGATAATGCACCTTGTTGCTAAATATGTATGAATGGCTGCTCAGGTATGCAGGAGAGAATGGAAACTCTCACATTTGGACCTCCAGGGCTGTCAAAGTGACCTCTTAATAGACTGGCAGGGTCTATAAATAGAATTCATTCATTTTATCAGCTTATTTGTTAGAGCTTGAATTTCTTCTGATATATTTGCCTACTCCCAATTTCAAAGGTCAGTTTGGCTAGTGTGAATCGTATTCATGATTCACAGAATTATACTCCATAATGCTGCCAAGAAAACAAGCTCAAACACAGTAAAACAGCCCTAGGAATAATATTCACCCTCTACTAGGGTTATCTCTTATGCTGCAGGAAGAAACCCTTCTATTGCTACCACAAGTAGAAAGGATATTCAAATTCTGAGCAAGCTCTCTTTAAGCTTGAATGGCTACTGTTGTTCATCCATTAACTGTAGATCTTACTCATACTGTCCCTTCATGGTTACTGAGTTTTGATTGCTTTGGCTGGGTGTAACAGAAAGACTGTGGTTGTTATCAACAAACACTGTCAATCAGCTTATTTGTTGACTTTGATGCAGAAATTCACTGGCTTGGCTTCCTACTCTGTACACAGTGCTGGTATTGCATTTCCCTGTAAAACAAATGTGTTCCTCCATAACCTTCCTTTTTGTTGCCAAATCTCATAGATTCTGAAACTGTCCTGCTGTATGGTGATAGAAGGCAGCACACAGGCACCACATTTCATCCACAGTATTTTGTTTCTCCATTTTCAGTTTGCAACTGGCTATTTCCAAATGATGGATCTATCAGTGTTTACCTTAAAATTAAAAGCTGTAACTGCCTGGAATTTCACCACTAGATATGAAAGGTCTATAGCAAACCTACTGCCTTTGGATATGAAGTTTAATAAGGTTAGTGCTATTGCTCTGTACCAGTAGGGATTTACTTGAATTCCACCACATTTCTAGATACAGAGATGTTTGTCTATTAATTGCCTGTTTAATACTACGTATTGAAGACATTTACTGCAGACTGGTAGTAAGGTAAGTAAATACTATTTTGCCCTCTTCAATGCAGTTACAAAGGAGTGTTTCATTAGCCTACTATGGAGAGCCTGCCTGCACCCCATGACTGTCTGCCTCTGCCCCACAGTTGCCTGCCTGTGCCCCATAGCTGCCTGCCTGCCTGCTGGGCACCCCACAGCCTTGTGCAAGGCACAAAGACCAGGGGTTCTGATGCTGAGTGTCTTCTCTTGTCTCACCCTAATCACAGCAGTTCCTGCTTGGGATTGTTTGCCCTATTTAAGCACTTCTATTTTTCCTTACTGTTGCAAGGAAATGCTGCAGAGTGCTGAAGAACTTCAGTTCCCTCAGCATCTCCCCCTTTTCCAGGCACTCTGCATGCCTGGCTGCCTGCAGATACCTTCCTCATGAGTGTGAAGTGCCAGAAAAATATTCCTCAGAGAGGTTTTTTTGGTCCTAATGGCCTTCTCAGACAGGCCACAGTGGAATTAGTAATCAGTGTGGTGATTTAATTGTGCAGCTTGCTTTATTTTCCACACACTGGAGATTTTCCCTGCATCTGCTTTCGTGAGAATAAAAACTACAGTCCTTAAATGGAGGAATTTGACTGAAATTAGTGTATTTTACTAGCAGGAGGGATGAGTAGAAATTGAGAAAACCCCATATTCTGAATAAAAATTACTTCCAGATGATTCTCAGTGAATCAAAGCAGAATGCTGTTAACTTGTTTTTCTCTTTCTTACCTTGGTACAGGTCAGGAATGCCACATTGCACATGGTGGCACCTAAGCCTGGGTATGAAGTACCCTCACCTGACTTTGAAGAGGCTTTTGAACTCTTTCACTCTATCAGTGTTGCTCCTTCAGGCTCCCTTTCCACGTTTCCAGTGCCCCAGTGCCTCATGGTTTGCTGGCAATTTGCAGGGTGAATACTGAGCAATCACTTCAGCAATAAGAAAGTATATAATTATGCCAGATCTCTTCCCAGCTATATCTAATGACAGGTTAGTCTGCCTTTCAATACTCAAAGTGCATTGTAACAACAAGCCATGTCAGGACTAAAGGCAGAAATTGGCTTAATTGAACACTTTATATGAAGGCAAGGACTAATGTTACTTTGACAAAGTTAAGATAGCATCAAATCAGAGATGCTGTCTTCATGGTGAGCTACTCAGATCTATTAATATCCTGCTTTATATAAATTAACTTTTTCTATAGGAAAATATCTGCTGTTAGACTAGTTCTATTTTATTCTCCAGCCAGGAAAAAAACATACCCCTGGATTGATCGAAAACATTTCCAGTTTGAACCACATTACTTAGCAGACATTGATTTTATTAGTCACATGGTGTTGTTCCTATTACCCAGATGAGTGCATATTCAAGCTCCTTGAGCAACAGTGCTTGCCTTGGTAAAATATAATATTTGGTTTCCAAGGGCATTTTAAAATAAATTGCTAAAATTGTTTTTCTACCAACATGGAGGACAAAATCCTTTTCACTTCAATGTTCATAGAAAAAGAAAACAAAAGAAATAGAGTCACATATTGTTGCTTTCAACTCAGCTCTATGTTACATTGAGTAAACAGAAAATATTTTTACTGCATCCAATCAAAGGTTTCAAATATCCCCCATTTCTCAGTTAGGGAGGAAAGAAAACATTTCCAACTAGGATGAAAAAGAGGCCTCGATAACTGGCAATGAGGGTCTCCAGTTATGGGAGATCAGGTTGAGTCTCAGTCACCATCCTGACTGTACAAAAGAGAACTACTGCAGGAAGAGCTGAGTCGATACTGTCACAGCACAGCTGGTGGCAGAGGTTTGTGTTACTGATTTGAATTGATAAGTCAAACCATGAAAATTTAAATCCCTGGTCCTTGTTCTAGTGTAGGGTTATTTCTTGTCCAAGGATATATGCCTTGTTATTTCTGGAAACTCCTTCTTGTTCCCTTGAAAAATTTTAGAACAATCAAAAATTCCCAGCAAAAACCAGTTTTGTCAGAGAGGTGCTATTTTAAAGGGAGGAGATGGTGAGCTATGTGAGCATCATCTCCTTACACCCAGACTGAAATTTACATGTGGATTTTGACATCCAATCCTGAATGGATGTAAGAGTGGCAAGGCTTGTTCCTTCCCAGAAGAAGACGAACAGCATTTCAAAACTGTATTGCATACAGATGGCTCACTGTATCAGAACAGTTCTTTACCTTAGAGACTATGTAAACTCAGCCTCTAAGAGTCACACTTTTCACTCATCCCAAGGCAAAAGAGCATCACTGGTATGCATTAGGAGCGAGTCCTCAACACAGCAACCACACTGGAATATTTTCTTGTTTAACTGAACATTTCTAATCTTTACTAATTTATAGATTAAACCTCTTCTGATGCAAAGCTTTATACACAAAACAGGCCCCATTAATAAAATGTTCTGTGTCATTTGGCAAATCAGGAAACTTCTGGCTACATTAATCAATGGGAAGCAATCACTTCAAAAAGTCCATGTTTCTGAAGAAATGCATGCATGTTGAAATTAATGTAAATGGATGATAACAAAATATTTTCACACTTTACTGACAAGTAATGGTAGAAATCATTATCCTAATGGCTTATGAACTTTTTACGCTAGAGGGATGTACAGTGGAAATATAATGACTTTCTATTCTGCATTTGACATAGTAAATTAATGGAAATTATTAATGCACAGGATTTCATTTCTGTGTATGTTTTCTGTTAACCACAGAGAGAATACAAGTGATATTCTGTCCCTCAGCATGTCTTAACCTCAGGTCTTCATCTACACTAGTATAATAGGCTTTTTAGTTATAATGGACTAAAACCAGCACAGTTTCTCCAATCTGAATGCAGTTAAATCTGTCATATCAATAGAGCAGTTCCCTCATGGGCAAGAAAGTAGATCAGTTATGTATCTTTCCCTGTCTGCACCTGTGCCATTGACAACAGAGACCACTTTAATTTATATATATTTCATTTATTTATAATTGTACTGTGATTGGTACTTCCAGCATATAGGAATAACTTCTGTATTTGGATCCAACTTCAGTTATAAATTGACATCACTATTTCTCTGTCTCCAACTCCACATGCTCACATTAACCTCATGCTGTGCTGAGGTTATCATCACTGATATTTCAGGTAAGAATTGCTGTGCTCTTGGGAGCAACCAATGGTGTTCTCATGGATGGTGGAATCGCTGCAGCACATCAAACCTGTCACTCTACAATGCTTGGAGCTGCAAAAGCCTTGAGTTTTGTATTTGCTGGAATTGCTCAAGGTGAAGAGTGTTATGTCACCATAACTTTCAAATCCTGTACTTGAGGTGGTTCTGCTAGTAAAATCCCAACAGGACAGTTACGACTTTGATATCCTCACCCTATCCCTTAGGCTTTTCTGCTGCTACCACCACAAACTACTTAATACAGGATTCACCTGTAATTAGAAATGCCACAAGAGATATATTCAAAAATTGTGTAGGACTTTTATCTCATGTATCTATGTCCACATTTTTGGGAAAGGGAGCTCTTATACCATCAGAGTTAAAGCAGAGTAAAAGAATAAGTCTCTAGAATCTGTAAACCAGAAGATCTGGGGCCAACTGTCTGAAAGAAAGAAAAAGAAGGGCGTTGAATTTTGTGCCACTGTCCTAATATGACTCGAGAGTAAGAAGAGCGCAGTCAGCTTTCCCTCGAAGAAAAGAAAAAAAGAGGAAGAAAAACAAAGAAAAAGGATTAAAACAAAAGTTTTAAAAAGGAAAGAAAAAAGTAAAAAAAAAGAAGAAANAGTAAGAAGAGCGCAGTCAGCTTTCCCTCGAAGAAAAGAAAAAAAGAGGAAGAAAAACAAAGAAAAAGGATTAAAACAAAAATTTTAAAAAGGAAAGAAAAAGGATGAAAGAAAAAGGATAAAAGAAAAAAAGTAAAAAAGAAAAAAAGAAAAAAGGATAAAAGGAAAAAGAAAGAAAAAGAAAAAAGAAAAAGAAAAAGAAAGAGAAAAAGAGAAAGAGAAAGAAAAAGAGAAAGAAAAAGAAAAAGAGAAAGAGAAAGAGAAAGAGAAAGAGAAAGAGAAAGAGAAAGAAAAAGAAAAAGGAAAAGGAAAAGGAAAAGGAAAAGAAAAAGAAAAAGAAAAAGGAAAAGAAAAAGAAAAAGGAAGTAAAGGGGAAAATCAAAAAGAAAAAAATAAAAAAAAATGAAAAAGAAAAAAGTGTAACTTGCCATAAGTTTAGCAAAATGTAGTGATGTTTGCAAAATCTGTAATAATTACAGCTCTTCAGTTAGATCAAGCCATTACCAAAAAGTAGAAAAAGTTTGACACTCAGAATCTCTGTTCCAAAGAGCTTCCCCACTGACATGTCCTCCCAAGCAGGTGACCAGCTTGGCAGGTCAAGGAAGCTCTTGCAGTTCTGGTGACAATGACGTGCTCTCAGTAGCCCATGCATCCCAAGCCAGGAGCAGACAGAGGAGATGTCACCTCTGGGGATGGTGGCAGAAATAGCCATTTGCGTGTAGACTTTTGTTCTTTTCAGCAGGAGAAGGCCTTTGAGGAATAAAGCCTAGCTTACACAAAAGCACAAAAGCAGAACTCCTTTTTTCTTGTCTGCAGGCACTTCCATTATAAAAGTTAGGGCCCGCTGCTCGCAGAGGTTTCTGTGTAAATGAAGGTCTGCCCTCACACCACTGTGGCAGAAGAAAGGAGTCTCAAAGCAGAAGCTGGCACACACTGGTGTTAAAGTTCTTCACAAAGGCCATGTGGATAGCAAAAGACAGACATGCAAGGCCCTGGTTCCTCCCCTGCATGGACCCCCCCCACACACAGGGTGCTGAGCCCTGCCCTGGGCAGCCGTGACCACGTTCCCATTGCGGAGGCACACAGCAGCACCAGTCGAGTGATGCCACAGCCCGGGTAACAAATGTGCCATGGGTTGTGTGGCTTCCGTGTGACAGCTGCCTCTCAGCCAGCCTACCCACAGCACAGTGCACCTCCTGCACTCAGCTCTGCCCCTGCACCCCTGGGGATGCTGCAGACTGCTACTGCAAACAAGTCAACACAGCACGGAACTTTCTTTAGTAAGCTTCTGTTTCTTCCCTCTTTTCAGAGCTTTCTTACCTACCAATAGTTGATGTCTTGCTGTATATTTCTCAAAAGCCAGGAAGGAGTAAATTTAGATTCTCTCAGGGGTAGACTTAAAATGAGAACATGCACAGTGCTTCAGGGGAAAGAAGAAAAAATCTTTTCTGGCTCACATAAAATTGGACTTTTTAGTTAAATACAAATTCTCTGCAGTTCTTACTGTCTGGTATTTCAGCTGACTCAGCTACTGTCTATAAACACAACTGTTACCAAAGGATGCTCAGTCTCCAGAATTGTCAATGTAAAATAAAGAAGTTTGATTTCTGTAAAACCATGATCAGAAACATAGCATCACTTTTCAGAACCTAAGAGAGGGAGCAAAGCAGTGACTTACTGCCGAAAGACTTCACAGACAGGCTTCCAAGTTCTGCTTCATTCACTGAAAGAAGGAAACCTACTGAATATCATACCATTTGAAGAACAGGACAATAGGCAAGTGTTCCTCAGCTAATACTGATTAAACTCCAAGGTGTCTCTTCAGGGTACAAACCAAGAGGTAAAGGGCATCAATGTACACAAATTAGAGACACAAAGGAGAGGAACCCCCTTGGCTCTTGCTTTCTACTTGTGCCAGAGCTGTTTGATGGTTGTGACACTAGGCTAGAACAAACAGGAGGAAACTAAAAAATCCATCCACAACTTTTGAAAATGAGCTCAGGAGTCTTCGAGTGACTGGATATTGTCTGATTCATGGCAAAGGATGAGGTGCACCTGCAAGGAAAAATTAGCTAACCCTCTTCTATATGACTGCATGTCACCAGGGTCTTTTTGAAGGTCATTTGAGACATGAATCTGACTTCTCAGGTGCATTTTTTTTCTTCTTTAGCTGTAAAACAATATTGGACAGCTCAGCTATGTGATCGATATATTTCAGATGTTTCCTGAAGTTGAAACACCTGACTTATGTAGGAGGGCAGTATATAATGATGCTGTTTTGCTTTACAGCTCAAAAAGACAGGCAAGGTTGATACAATATCTTCAGGAATCTTGACATGATTGATACATACCCATATTCCCAAGAGTAATAGTACGAAATAAAACCACAAGGAAGCAAATTCTGATCAGGGTGTACCTTAAGCACAGTAGTAGAGCCGGTTGCATCCCTGCTTTGCCAATGCAGGAAAGACTGGCTAACACACTAGTGGGCACATTGCTACTTAGCTAACATAAATGAACCCTGCAAAGCTGCCATTAAATAAAAGAAAATAAAACAAACAAACCCACAACTAAACAGTCTGTCAAAGTCCTCTCAAGAGGAGAGGAATACCGAGGCAATGTCAGCCTGGTTGCCATCAGGCATGGCTTGATGTTTGTGGAGAGTGACATTGTGAAATGCGAAATGCTCCTGAGAAATCTCCCTTTGGCATGGGGGAGAGTTTTCACGTTTACCCTAGAACCACTTACTGAGCTATTTGCACTCATTGCCACAAGAGTTTCTGTCAAGGGGACAGCTGGGAGCTCTGGCAGGAAAATGTTTCTTAGGATGTCATTCACTAAGAAATACATGATGCAAAAAATCCAACTTTTCTGGGTTGTTTTAACCATAATGCAAACATTATCCAGCTTGAAAACACAGAGATGCTCTGGATGAAAAAAAAGAACGTTAATGAGACCACAAAGGAGCTAAAAACAGTGAGTGTCAGGAGAAACATGGACTCCTTTTGCCCTTCATGGCAAGGATAAGTGCTTAAAGGAGTTTTCTCTATTCTGCGGTTCCATACTGCAACAAAAAAAAAAGGATAGAAATATTTCGGTGATGTTGAGGAGGAAAAAATATTTTGGTGAGGATGAGGAGGAAAGAGGTAGGTGGGTTGGTTGCTTGCTGTTTAAAAAGAATAAAATAACTTTTCAAATAAAAATCTTAGAAACAAGATGAAAGGTACATTTCCAGAAACACCAACTTTTTAGAGACAAATTATCTAAAGCTTGGTTTACATATATTTTAATGCTCACAAAGTAGAACAACATTACTAATAATAAGTGGTTAAGGTAACTATTGAATGATCCTTGACAAGATGAACTGATCAACCCTATCATACTGAAAAAAGATACCTGTTGAAAAGATACCTGTGCCTTGATTTCCTAGATTTGTAGGTAGCTCTTTTTTCAGAAATGGGTGCTTCTAATACCATATGTTTAAAGAACATAGCTGATGAGCTATTTAAATGTTTCTACTCTAGTAGGTCATGCTGGATTGTTACTTGTCCGCACAAAGTTCCATTTTCCAAGTGGCAAAACTTCCCATGCCTTTGGAAGCAGAGTTGGGCTTTCAGATCAAATTGTCTGTTTTCTGCAAAATTATTCTGCAGAAGGGGGAGGAACGTGGCTGGGCATATTAGATAAAACCTTGCTTTTTTATGCTCTCTCTCCTTCATTGTTCTTTTTCTTTAAGCAACGAAATCATCTACAAAGTATGCTTTCTGTTAATTAAGACAAGGATTTTGGCCTTGCTGCCCTCCTTGCTTCATTTACACGACCTACTGAAAGTTGACCTGCTGATACTAATCACATACTTCCTTGTTGACAATCCAATTTCTGCTCAAGTAATGAACTTAGATTGTAAAAACCCTAGGTCTCAGTTTTCTAGCACAAAATTAAACTCTACCTGCAAGTTATTGACTGACCAGAGTGCTTCATCAACACAAGGCATTAGATAACTTCTAACTTATTGCCCTGGTGTAGAGGCATCAGGTGATTGCTATTTTGAAGCACACATCCCAAACTCTGGCTGCACAAATCACATGCCCACTGCACATGCAGTCTGGATTTTAAAAGGTAAAAGCAATGGGATATATTTGCAGCTGTATAATGGTGGGAATTAAAAGGATAAATCCTCTCACCGTATACAGGAGGTTTGTACTGTAGTTGCTGCTAAGTGTGTGAAAAATTTGGACTAATCAGGCCATCACTAAGAGGTACAATTTGCAGGGGGGCCACTCAGTATAAAACATATTAGGACTTTTCAGGTTCATTCTCTCTTCTATGCGTTTTAGACTTTTTGCCTTACTTTGACCCTATCAAGCTATTTAAAGGATGTTAAGTGCTTTGTTCCCTGCAATTCACAGTCCATAGCTCCCATCCTCTCTTTTATCTCTGAAGAAAAGGACAAGAAAAAAGAAAAAAGGTGGGGAAAAAAGCCTCTCCATCCTCGTTACAATCATATAGCTAATGCTAATGCTTTTTACAGAAGTGTCTCACCTGGGATGTTTTACTCATTCCCCTTTAACTGATTGTTATTAAAGGTCTTTGGAGATACTTTTGTTTCATCCTTCTGTTCTGGTTTAGCAAGGGTGATGACATACCAACTGAAATGTCTGGAGGCTTGTTAGCAAAAACCCTGTCACTAGGAGGGATCAAAGTGTTTTTGTGCTGAGTCCCTGGGGCACTGATCCTGGCAATACAGATGGACTCAGATGCAGCCTCCACATGGTTCAACATGACAAGCAGCTGGATCCTCAAGCCAACAGACAGAGCTGTTTTCTCTGGATGAATAGTGTTTCTCAAAACCAAGGGGTGAAATGAGCACCACTGCCAGAAAACCCTAATTTATTTTGGGATATAGGGGGAAAAATATTACTTCTTCCATCTTACTGAGAAGAAGAAACTGATTATTCTGTCTGCAAAAACCACAGAATGAGGATCTGAGCAAACTCATCAGTGCACATCAAATTTTTTAACAGCAGGGGAGTTGAGAACAGTTCACTTTCATGAGGCCAGCCTTCTGTGTTAATACATAATGGTTTTAAGCTGAAAATAAGCCCACATTGACTGTTAAATATATATGTAATCTTTGCAGTCTAGCTGGAAGATGATCTACAAACACAAGCTGGCTGTACATCCATAATTAAATAATTGACTGTCTGACAACTGAGACCAGTATTTGGCTTGATGCCCTTGACTAGACAGGAAATAGCATTTCCTGCATCTTGATAAAGCAGATGTCACTTGGTCCGTCCAGCAAAATACATGGCACCAGGGGCATTTTAATAAAGGTTTATTCCAACATATTCAGAAGAGGTCAGTTAAAAAATATCCTCCTGCAGTTTTATTAGACACCAGCTCTTAACAGGCTAAACATTCAGGGGAAAAATTATGCAACAGATATATCTTCATAGCTGGCTAGATCTGTTGCTCTGCTTATTTCCCAAACTGGTGTTCCTGCTCTCATTTAGGTTGTGTCCCTCCCTGAGGACACACTCCCTCCTGCACAAATACACAGCACTTTCTCAGGAAAGTGGGGATACAGCAAAGGCTCATGAGTTCAGGGTGACTCTTGAGTTAAGTACAGCTTGGTAGTTCTGAGATAGTTGTTTTGCTGTCTGTCTTGGTTTCCATTAATTTAACCTACAAGGTTTCATTCATTTTGTGGTTTTCCGGCACAGAAATAGTAACTGTGACTGCAGTCAGTAAATAGTATATGATTGATGTTTTCCAGTTTGAATATGTGCCTTTGGCAACTTACTCCACAGACGTGGATTAAGTTTCAATCCCTAAGTCACCTTACATGCTGTTTATTTTGTTGCCCAGCACTTCAGAAAGTCTTGTGGAAGGTAGTCAGCTTCTCTGGGGATAGACAGAAATGTGGAGGAAGCAATGTGCAATATGTGCAAGCATCAGTCTCTTCCTATGATTAGTTTTCAGTTGGTTTAATTCCCTGGACCAGCTCACCTCAAAATCACACAAAAACCATCAATGAAGAAAGAGAGAAGATGAAGAAGGGACAGGGGGTGAACTGCAATCCCAGATGGCAGCTGCCTCTGTGAATGTGAGATTGGGATCCCAGCAGACCTCTATTTATAGTCTTTCCCACAGGGGAGGGGAGGTAGTTTAGTTCTTGCCTTCTGGAAGAAATAAGAGCATTGCCATCTTGCCAGAGATCAGTGCTGCCAGTGTGTTGTGCCAAGAAGCATTTGGGACAGCAGAGTAAATGCTCCCTTGATGAAGTATGAAGAATTTGCATTACCAGATTACCCCACCAATCTAATGCACGTTCTGTCCCTGACAGCAGCCAGCACAGGTTCTTCAGAGACTGAAGTCCTTATAATAAACAATTTTACAGCCAATAGAATTGTGAAAGCCTGGATGCAGACAAATCTCTGCAGTTTTCACATTCAGTTTGCACAAGTTAAAACTGAGAGTTGACCATGAGATTTGGCCTAGAAGAAAATGTCGAGTCCCTGTTACCCTCAGAGCTTATGCAATTAACAAACAGTGAAAACACAGAAGAAGTCCTAGAGTTATCTGCACAGTAACGAAGGTCTGCCCTTAAAGGACATAGACTTTAGTTTGTATTTTCAGGGAAGACAGGTACATGTTCCTGTGACTGCTTTTTTCTTCCCGCTCCAAGTCCTGATACCTGAAAGCATCTCTCCAGGATGAGTGCTGCAGGATTCCAGATGTAAAACATAATCCCAGTGTGATCCATCAGGCTGGTTATGACACTTGGTATGCTGCAAGGATAGCTGAGCTGAACTTAAGGAGGCAAAAATCAATTCATAAACATGTTTAGATTTGAAAACTGTCCAAATGTTTACCGCTTGGGTGAAGATAATTGTACTTGCATGCATTTCTGAAATCTATGGCCAGGGTGAAAACAGGTATCATTCAATAACTCATCTCTCAACAGTAGCTGTAAATATACTGGTTGATCTATAAAGGTGGCTTGGATTATTTTTTGTGTTCTTTCCTCCACTAGTTCCTCATTGCCTCCTTTTTCTTTTACTCTCCCCACCTCCCTGGAATTAGTTTTAATTTGTGCAATCCCTGTAGTACAAGCACATCATACACTTATACTGCAGCCTCTTAGTACCCCACATGAGGTGTAGAAAAGGCTCAAAGTTGTTATAAGCATTAACACTTGCAAGCAACAACAAACACTGCAAGGACTGCTTTGGAAGTTGGAGGCAAGATCTAAGGGGTTTTTCATTCTGGACCAAAGGGAGTGATGGAGTTTTCTAGGCATGTCATTGGACTAGACAATTATTTAGGCATAGTCTGTAACCAAGGGCTATATATAGCTCACTTCTGCCAGGCCTGAAACAACATTAAGCACTCAGAATATTTAATGAAGATGTGATTCCTTAGTAAATAAGGTTGGTCCAAGTCGGCTGTGCCCCAGCCCAGCATCACATCCAGCAGCTCTCCCTCAGCAGTGATCTTGCCCACTCCTTCACATCAGGATTGATACCCACACTGGTGCATGAAGAGCTTGTTTGGGGAGATGATACTAACTGTAGAAAACTAAAGAAAAAAGCTTCAGAAGTATCCAGTTAGTTCAGATTTCATGCCATGACCTTACAAGCAGCAGCAAGAAAAGGAAGGGAGGGAATATACAATTGGGGTCAGAAGGGATGGCAGAATCAGAGCAGCTCTGTTTTGGACTGGCTTATGCTGCATAACATTACATTCTTGCTCTTTTCAAGGCCTACTCTTACACTGCTTTTGGGGGGCAGAGAGACTTCAACATCCATCAGAGTCCCCACACCTCAACATATTAGGGTCTCCTCATGTCTACAAACGCAAACAAATGTGCGCCTTGAAGGAGGGGTCTGACTCAGACTCTAAAACCACGCTTCTGATTACATTGAGAAGAGTGTAGGGTTTTGTGCTGGTCTGTGCCCCCAGTCCTGGAAGAGAGGTGTATTGGGAGATACAGAAGGGCAACTGCACTGGTTTTGCCTGTGTACCCCTAGTCCTGCAGCTCCCCTTTTTTGCATTTTTCTATCACCTTGGGGATACTTCATTAATGTATAAATTTATTTATAAATTCTCTTCATTACTCTTTCTGACCCATCCATTAGAGCAATTTTCATCCCATGATCTGTAGAGACCTAGTGGTTTATATCATTTAATGATGGTCCACAAAGCAAATGTAGCTTTAGGACTTAAGGCACATAAACTTGTCTTGCCATCAGGCAATTAGTAGGGTAGCAGATCTGTCTTCCCACCTGGGCTTTTCATTTCCACCCCTATGTAATTTTATCTTTTGATGGGGTGCAAGAAAGGAGGTAATGCAGAGGCAAGACCAGCAGGCTTAGCATGAACAACTCCATCTGCCTTACTGGTCTTACACAGCCTGAAAGCAAACATAAAATAATAAACTGAGAAACGGGATATTGTTGTAGGCTAAAATTTGCCAAGGATCTCCTGTTCCTCTAAAACATTTTCTGTGGGTTCACAGTATAGAGGAGGCTGCAACACCACGGCATTACAATATCCTGTGTGTATCAGGGCTGCTTCAAAGAGGAGAACAACTGCCATCTGACACAATGCAATCAGACCTCTGGCTTCTTCTCCATGCCTTTGGGATTTAAAGTCTTTCTTTTTTTTTTTTAACCTTCAGTTCTCCTGCAAACGTAATCTATCTCTTATTCTACACAAGCATGTAAAGGTTAAACTTGAGTTACACAAAGTTCATAGCGAGGCAAGCATCTATTATTGCTTCTAAGCACCAAAAGTCAACTTGTTTCTTTACTATCCTCATGTTAACATTTCACCCTTATCTAACACAAAAAGGGTTCTGCAAGAGAGCACAAAACACATGGTGGAAGCCATATGCTGAAGTCAGTGTACACTCTGCTTGCCTCTTGAACAGTGTGTTGAGGTACAAGCAAAATGTTTCATCTTAATGTATTAAACAGATGTGCAGTGGTACAACTGGTACAATGTGGGAAAAAAATATTTGGGAGAGGAGGGGAAATACAGGGATGCAGTCCTGAGCTGCTCCTGTCTAATCTGCAAGCTGATGAACTCCATTGTGCAGTGCTGTACTACTGCCTGCAGACTGCCCAAATCCTGGATTAAACAATCATGCACTGAACTGCTGACTCCACTACATTCCTGTGCAGCCCGGTGCCACAGATATCCATCCTGCTATCACTTCTGTTTAATAATAAAAGCCCTTTCTGCTTTGTATTGTGCTACATGCAAAAACAACAACAGTGAAAGAACATTGTGGGTGCAAAGTCAACTATTCAAAGGTTAGNCCCTCTGCATAAAATAATTTATCTCTTCATGGACTCTCCGGTGGTGCTTCTCAATATGCCACTTGAATGCTTCAGAAGCAAAAGTTAATTTATCTTTAAATTAGAGAGGAGTTTATATTCCCTCCATTTTAAAGATGGGAAGCTGATGAAGTGAGGCTGCACTTACAAAGCACAGCAACCCACCAGAATGCACCCTTGCACCCCATTTCCTCCACTCATCTATTTGTGCACCCCAGCTTGTGCATGCACCTCTCTCAGGGTGTGCAGGCAGGTGTCTGCACCCAGAGAGGGGCGTGTGGGAAGGGAGGGAGGCACCTCCCCTTCACCCCTCTGATGTGGGGCTGCAACACAGCACATGCAGCCACCCCTGCCATGCACCCCTGGCTTGCACACTAACCAGTGAGATGAATTGGAAAAGCCATCAGAATCAGGAATCATGCAAACAGGCTCCACATTTTCACAGAACTTACACTTCAGCACTGTGAAATTTGACCACTCTTGATGTTATGTACAACCATATCTCAGCATTTTGGTGGGGGGTTGTAAAATCTCCAGGATCTCCAGTCAGGGAATTAAGGAGTGCAGTCCAAGCCTGTCTGCTGCTATATTTAGTCCTGCATTTTTTCCAAATGGAGGAGTGTCTGCATACAAAATATAGGATCTTTAGAGTGGATCAGACACTTTTCAGTGACTTGGAGCCTACAACACAGCCATTAAAAACAACAGGTCCATTATTCTCACAGTAGAGAAGGGTATTGTGCAGAAGAGCCATGCAGCCATACATCCCCTCAAGCAGCTCCCTGGCCTCAGCAGCACAGGTTATTGGAGCCCTGGAGCCTGACCCACTATCACCAACACCTCAGCTCACAGCAAACAAGTCTCAGTAATGACTTGCCCATTTGGTAACTAAATGAGCAGCAAAACCCACACCCTTCCTCTGGAGGAGGTGTCATAGATGTTTCCTTGCCTCTGAGACACAGAACTGTGGATCCCCTCCCAGGCAAGGATGCCCTTCCCGTGTGTCCTGACAGCCATGCACTCTCCTTTGCCCTCCCAGGGCTCACTCCTTTTGATGCTATCCTGTCCAGCCAAGCCTGAGCCTGACTCTTCTCCGTGCTGTCTGTTCTTTCTAGCAGAGCATAAATAAAAAGCATCTGTTTAGTTACTCACAGTGGAACTTTTTTTCACACATTTCCCAGGCCTTTCATTATTATGCCTGTTTCAAATGATTACTTTGTTCACCCCAAGGACATGGAACACCCTTTTTCTCTTTCAGATCTTTGATTATCTTTTATTCTTTTGTTTTGTTTTGTCTGCCTGCATCTTCTCCCTGAAACTGCTGACCGGCTGCTGTGTCACATTAGTTTTTCTAGACCCAGTATTCTTTCGGCGACAGTCTTTTTTGTTTTACTCTCACATCTCAGAGCAGTCTCTCACAGCCTTACTGACTCCTTTGTATCATCTGAATTTTTCATGTTCAGTGAAATTGTTTTCAACAACACTGTAATTATTGTTGCATTTATAATCTAGCCTGCTTTTACCTTCTGACATAGTAGTATAGATGCTGCTTTTGCTGGCCACAGGGATTCACTCCCAAAGTAGCTGAGTTTATTGGAACATTTTGCTTCAGCCATCACATTGCTTCCTTGCAACAGTCAGAGAAAGACTTTAGGGAGAATGTCTTGCACTGAACAACAGTCACCTTTCATTTTCAAGCCAATTCAAGAGATTTCAGGGACTCCTGTACAGCCAGGAGGCATTGCTATACTTAAAGCAATCACCTTTAAGCAGCACTGGATTAAAACAGCTTGTGCTTGTTATACCCATAGCCCTTTCCACTCTCAATCAAAAGGCAAAAAGTACTTTTCTAAGGTCTACTCCTTTTCCTGAGAGCCTGTTGGGTGATGTTTTTGCTAGAGCAAGGATTCACGAATTATCTTTCTTTGGCAGCATTTACCGCACAACTTGACGGGTTCCTACCCCAACAACGTGTGTGATCTGACAGCTCTTTCCTTTCTACTGTTTCTCCCCCATCTCTAATGAGCTTTGTCCTCTCAGTCCCTGCAAGTTAATCTCAAAATTTCCACTCATTTCCACTTCCTTGTTCCCAGGTGTCTTTGCTCGGTTGTGAACATGGAAGGGGTAAAGTGGCATCTGCCAACTCCCTCTCCATGGATGTGGTGCTCCATAGCTCATTCTGTCCAGGACCTGATGAATCTCTCATTTAGTGTTGTTTTTACTTTTAACTTCCTGTATTTCTATCACAAATGTTGGGGCAAATTTTTATATTTCTCTATTTTGAATTTATTTTTTTTTCCAAATGAAAAAACCCCACTTCATGTACTGCTTAAGTGAGACTTCCCCCCTGCACCATATCACACAATAAATCACACAGTAACAAAACATGCAGCTACCGAGCTTCCCAAAATAAGCCAGAATCCTCAATGAGGAAATTACCTTCCCTTTTGCTCACAGTCCTTTTTCACCCCATAAACCAGACTGTTCCCTCCCAGTGCCCAGCTGCTCCCAGGACAGCTGCAGCAGCGCATGGCAGGACCTGTGGTGCATTTCTGGGTGCATTTCTGGTGTGGTTTGCCATGCAGCCAGCAGCTGGGAATGCAGCTCAGTGCAGGTGGGACAGCAGGGCCCTGCTTGCCTGCAGGCAAAGGGAGAGAGCACTAAGTGCTGCTGATAAGGGCATAAGAGGAGAGGAGAAAGGGGAGAGAAGGCAACCTCTGTATGGAGGAAAAGGGAGGAAGGGTTGGAAAGCAAGAAGCAGTTTTGGAAGGAAATAAAAAATAAAGCCTATTCTGAATTTCTAGACAGTGTCATTCCCATCTCTCCTCACTTATCACCTATCACAGCAACTAATAATTTCATCAGATCTCTCAGAAGGGGGAAAGGATAGAAAACTAGGAAATAAACAGCTTGAATCCTGAGAAAAATTTCTGCTTATAACCTGGCACTTCTCTTACATTGCTGCTGCCTGACACTAGTGCTTTCAGAGAGTAATAACTTCCCTACATCTGTTTATGTGGAAACTGTCTAATCCAGTCAATTCATCACAAGGAACAGGCTCTGGCACCCCCACCACTCCAGCGTGAGCCTTACTTTTGCCTTCCTCATTCACGTGGCAGCAGAAGGATCTCAAAGTACTCACTTAGTCCTCAGTTCTCTACCCAGGTCCCAAAAGCCATATTTCACTGTATCAAATACTAAACATAGGATGACATTTAATTTTCAGCTCAGGTTTTATACCATTCCAGAGTAGTGATCTACAGATCTAATGCCCTAATATGTGCTCTGTATCTTTTCAGCTTATAACCACGCATTTAGAGAAATACCATTGACTCACCATTCAGCTATTTTAAATTAATTAATTAAAAGGAGACTCAATTTTCACATCCAATCCCAAATCTCTTTGCAAATTTTCAACCTCTGCTTTCTTTTTTTCCCTCTTTCTCATAGGTATCACCTTTCTTGGACTATAAGACATACAAGATAACAAATTAAAACTGACTGTGCAGGAAGGAGCTGTGTGAGTGATCATCCTCACATTTACCTAGTGCAGACTGGCCTCCCTTTTGACTCATTCTCACAGTATTGTTTGGAGCTCATCTCTCTGCTTCTGGTACTTTTTAAGCCTTCAGAGTCCAAATAGAAACCAAACTTCAGTTTAGCTTAAAAAATGTAACCCCATTCCAGGGCTGCAGTTCATCTGTAGATTTGAGTCTCTCTGTGAATACGCCCCCCCTCCTCCCCCAGAAACTAATCTCTTATTCCAACTTTTCTGGAACTGAACTCCCAAATTCTGTCAATTTAGAGAGATGTCTGAGGAACTTGTGACAGTCACCCCCTGTGTCTTTTTTTTTTTTCTTTTGAGTGGCTGCACTAATGGCTTGAGCCCTTATAAAGAACACCAGAGCAGCTGTACTTGGGTCACATCAAAGGTCCAGCAAGTCCAATACCTCATCTTTAACAGGAGGCAATAGCAGATGCTCATTATAAGCTGCTATCAGTTTACATTAATATGCCAGGCTGCACAAACCACAGCTGAAGCCTCTGACTCATCATCTATCTTGGATTTAGCTGCCCTTGTTACAGCCCTCACTCCTGCTTTTGGGGGTGGATGTGGTGGGGAGAAGATAATCAGTTTAGCTCAGCTATATGAAAGGAAAAGTGAACCAAAGCCTATAGACTTTTCCCAATGGTTTAAATGTGACCTCTTCCTTTTCAGTCAGAAATTGAGCTGAGGCTCCAAACTGCTGTAGCTGTCTGCCTAGCTTCATTCTCCTGCCTCTGACCCACAAAATGAAAGTATTCCTTCTAAAGATTTATGCATGGTAAAACTCACTTGAAAAAACAAAAAGTGTTTGAATGTGTAAAATAAACAACAGAATTAAAAAACAGGGTTGTTTTGCCTTTGCTGCTCTGAGCATGTAGATACTACTTGCAGTAATGAAAGCTGGAAAATTTTTAGATCAAGGTGATATTTAAATTGGAAGATGTCCTTCTTTAGAATATAGTTTTGCACATTTGACAGGGTGTTAAATCTCATAGAAATCCTCATGGATTGTCACCACCAGGAAAGGCTGTGAATGTACACCTTTTTGTTGAAATAGTCATTGTCATATGGAAATGTAGCTAGAGAAAAAAAGTTTGGATCAGTCTTCTCCGGTAAATTAGATCACCTGGTAAATTTTCTTTGTTTAATGGGCTTTTATGTGCTTAAATAATTCACAAACTATTCTGTTGCTTCATGAAGCATTGGTAAGTACTGAGTCACTGAAGTAGCAGGAGTTACTTCTTCTGTAAGGAGGGATATGTAGGAAGAGAAAATGATCAAAGTCTGCAATATTGGTATGGTGTTAGAATAGCAGATGGCAGGACAGGTTAATATTTTGAATTGAAATTTATTAACTTTATAAATGAACTGTATAATTTTAGCAGTACGTCTGAAATCATCAGTGTTTTATCACCCTTCCCTGGACTTTGGAAGATCATACGGGAACAATCTTAGCCAAATTTTGAGTGCAGTACTAGATGGAAAAAATGAGGTTTGGGCCAAAGGGAGGTTTTCATAGAAAGTACTCCTCCTCTTGCAATTTTTTTTGTCATTGTCAAAATAACTAAATGCTTGGATAGCTCTCTCAATTTATCTCTGAAAACTATTCTTTGCCCTTCCCTCTTCTTCTACTTTTCCTTCCATGGGACCTAATTTTCTAGCCAAGGACACTAGTAAATCAATATTTTTTACTGCTTTTGCATGTGTGTAAATAGCTATGCAAAGTGATGAAGAAAGGGGCTGCGGGATTTCCATGTACTCAGGGTTTTTTTAAAATCCATTATCCTCCATGGTCACAGTGGGTTTTTTTCGTCTCTAGTCCTTATGCCTTCTTTTTGCTACACAGTAAACATTAAAAAAATCCCAAAACTTGAAGGCAAAATTCATAACAACAGCAGGTTAGAACAACTGCCAGCTTTCAGAAACCATTGTTTAATTGAAAAGTTATAAAGTAAAAGCAAGTACATGAATTGTAGAAATTGTCTGCATGAAACATTTATAGTGAAAAACTCCATTTCATAAAGATAGATGGAAGGACATCTTTAATGCAAAAATAAAACAATTTATCTGCCTGCAAAGCTGACTTGTAAGCGTGCCTCTGAAGAACAAACTAGAGCACAGAGCTGCAGAAAAATGCAAACTCTACGTGCCACAGCATTCTTGCATCCACATGAGTGACCTAGGGAGAGAATGGGGAGCCAAAGGTGGCACTGAGATGAAATGAATTAACCTGCCTCCTCCCATGTGAAGAAGTGTAAATAAAAATCAAAGGGATCTTTATCCCACTGACAATATGGTATGCAAGGTCACATGGCCTAATATTTTAAGAGGATTAAAGCTAAATCTCTGCAAACTTTGAAATGGCCCAACCGAGCCTGTAAGCTTTTCAATTTAAATGGGTGCACAGCATGACTCCTCCGATCAGTTAGAATCAAGTAGGATGAGATGTAGTGAAGTGGACTCTGAAACAATTCAATCCGGCAGTGATAGGTTTGACACATTATCTGGTAATTTGAAGCTGTGCAAGAAGTGGAAACAAAGCAGATCACCAAAAATAAAGCCCATTATGAAGAAAGTTTGTGTGAAAAGGAAAAATTCCTTCATATTTATTATTCATCAAATTAGTCACATCATTTCTGTAGTTCTCCTTTGTTTCTAGGAGAATTGCAAACACCAGGGTCTAACTGGAGCACACAAACCATTTAAACCACACTTCCATCACTCTTAAAAGCCATAGTTCTCTGAAAACATGAACAGTATAGAGCAGAAAGCCCTACTGTAGATAGGGAAGAGCAGACTTTCACCAAAACATCTCTATTTGAACCTCAGATTTTATCACATGCAAGGTGCATGTGGAGTATATCTATTCACCAGATGGGGAAAATTGCTAATTGTCCAGCAGAATGTAGCCACCAGCTGGCAGGCAGCTACTGACACACAAACAAGAAGCAATCCCAATAACCACACATAAAAATAGCATAACAACATGCATTCAACCTGAACCATCAATTCTTGTGAGGGGCACAGCTGACAGAAAAAAAAAAAAAAAAAAAGAAAAAAAAAGAAAAACATCTGCTCTGAAAGCAGCATGTGAATTTATGTGCTGGTGTTTAACTTGTGTTTTGGGAGTATTGCAGAATGTTTCCACGTTAAAAGCAGTGGTAGTAAAGCAGCTGGGAGATACATTCCCTCTAATGCTGCTAGCTGCCCTTTGGAGCTCAGAGTTGAGCCCTCACATATGGTAAGATGTGAACATTTGCTTTCCAGAGTACTGTCCCAGACAAGTATTTTTGAAATAATTGTGCCAACATGGTACCTGCAATTACCTAGGAAATGAAACTGCTGCTGATCTAGAAACTCTGGGTAGATTCAACAATTTCTGCATGAATGCAGAACCCTTTGAGATCTTAAGAAAATTGCTCTTTTCTGAAAAAATTAGAACAATTTAAATTATTTATGGAAAAGGGGTCGTTGATGAATTCTGATTAGCTCTGTACCTTTTATCCTTCCATGTGGAAATGCTGATGTAGAGACACAGCATCTCCTTTCCTTTGCCACAGCCAATGTTTTTTTTGCAGCTTTTTTGCCCACTTTCTTCCAGCTTTCCTGTGGTTTCTATTAAACAAATTCATGAGTTAGCCAAGAGACCCTTGGGTGAAATGGGAAACTACAAGAGAGCATATTTTCAGGAAAAAATGTATGGAGTATTTAACCAATCAAGCTTTTAACTCAGGCTTGCTCAGGAGGCAATGTTCAGAATGCATGGACTGAGACTCTCCCAGTGACCCTTAAGACAACAACAACAGCAAAAAACTGCTTTCTAAGTATTTTTTTTATTTTCGATGTTATTCAGTGCCAATGTGTTCCCAGAGGCTTCCTCAGTAAAATAACGTCAAAGGCAGCAGGACCATGAAACTGCAGTGTGGGCTCAGTGTTCTCCAGCTACAGTTCACTAGCTCAGAACTGCCCTGTATACCTCTGTGTCCTTGAGAGGTCAACACAGAAGGCTTGGGGGCAGGGGTTGAGTCAAAGAAAATAAAAACAACAACAAAAATACTCAAGAAAACAGCATTTTTTTAAAGGCACATTCAAGTAAGCAACATTCTACATAATAACCCAGTTTTAAGCACCTATCTGGAGATCTTAATTAGCCCATTCTGCTGTTAATTTCACATATCCCCTCTTTGCCTTCAGTATCTTTATAGAATAATTTTCAAGCAACTGCATCTATGTTTAAATCCATATCCATCTAGGCAGGATATGATTATGATTATTTATGATTAGTCCTCCAAGCATTCCCACTTGATCAGTGTAAGAAGACTGAGACATTAACCTGCTGCACTCCTGTCCCTAAGTAACCCCCTGCACCTCACTAAAATAATAAACGCTTTTTTCGCAACAAACTTTTCATAGGTTATTTTTTCTTTTCTGATACAGTGTTGTTAATTTTACAGAACAATCTCAACTATGTTTTCACTTGAAGAAAGATTACTGTCTTTTTATTCATAGATATTCTTGGGACAAAATGTCAGTTTGCAACTTGGGGCCAGCGAGTTCACCTGTTACTGTCCCAGGTAAGGTGCCCAGGGACTGTCCCTGACAGTGTTAGCTGTCTAAAGTGACAGCTGCCAGTGCCCTCGAGACTGGAATGGGCATGGGCACAGGGACATTGGGATGCCACTTTGGGTCACCCAGCCATCCCCTCGTGGGATCAGAAGAGCACACCATCTCTCAGCCTGGAACTCACAGCCATGGCTTTGTGCCCTGTGATATGGTCAGAAGAATAGGTTTATCTTACTGAAGCAGGGCTGGCCATCAAGTATTCCCCAGACAGCTCACAGTGTCTGTGCATTTTATTATCCCCTGTCCCTCCTTTCTGCCATCCTCACAACTCCACTTGCCTACTGCAGCCTCTTCCCAAATAAACAGCAGCCTTTTTATTTTCCCATTGCTGCCAGTTTCGTTACATCTATAGCCAAATAAATTATTACTGATGCAGTTACCTAGGCACTGGTGACCTTGTAGGACTATGGGCAGGAAGGTCCCAGCACTCCTCAGCTTGGTTATCTGTGATAGCTGACCATTCCTCATGTATATTCTTCTTAGCCACACGTAAAACCCATCCATCCATCCATCCATGCATCCATCCATCCATCCATGCATCCATGCCTCTCGATGCTACCTCTAACTTCTGCCAGCTCCTCACATGGTTGTCTGTCACATCCAGCAATTTCTCATGTCATGTCCTGTACTTTTCCACTGAACATCCCACTTGTTTGGATTAATGGCAGGGCTGGACACAGCCAGAGGTGCAGACAATTATCTGCAGCCCTAAAAAGCAGGTGAGGAGACCCAGCATCTCTGTTATTTTTTCTCTTCCAGAGCTAATTGTTCTTTTCTGAACAAATGATACTGTAAACTCGTGTCCAGTGTTTTCTGACCAATCCTTCACCAAAGACTGCAGTGCAGGCCAGTACCTTTGGCAGTCCATTTTCAAACTTAACTGTTTTCCTATACCTGGTGCTTGAGTTTTCTTCTGGTTTCTGGTTCATTGTTCCTTTTCTTGGACCATAACTGAGGCAATACACTTTACACTTTGGAAGAGTAACTTTCTGCCCACAAGCCTAACAGCAATGAGCTTGTGTGTAATGGGACACATGAAAATGGGAGGCCCTTCAGATCTTGAACATAACGTGCCTATGGAGTGGTCTGGCTGAAGTTTAGCTGCTCAGTGAGATGGGTATAAAATGAAGCTTCATGTTACCTGTAAACTGATCAAACAGATACCAAAAATTCAATCCCAGGTTTTCCCAGCCTTCTTGCAAACTCTTCCCTTACATCAGCTCTGGCTGTTCATCTGACCCCACAACAGACTGTCACAAGAGGGAAAATACAGCAGGAAGCTCTTCATCAGTATAGACAGCAGCTCACTAATGCAAGCTTAGTTTAGGCTGGAGGCTCTGTTCATTTTTTACTCAAATCAAAGTCAGAGATTTGACTCTTCAAAGTAAATGCAATCTGGAAGACTCAGGCTTCTTGCTCCCATGCTAACAGCTATGCACAAAGCCAACTGTCCCAGTCGTAGAAATTATGTTTCTTAACTTATTTTTGCTTTTTCATAGGCAAGGGAAAATGATCTATCTCTCTAAAAAACTTGATTCCATCAGATATCTCTAGATAGTTACCTCAAAAATTAAAACATCGAGAAGGGAAAAAACAGTCACTTTTGAAAAGCTCTGAGATATATATTTAGCCTAGACCTATATCTTTGTTGGACAGCACAAAGAAATAATAGCACCTGAAAGAAGACAATATCTTTTCAATATTGAAGAGGAAGAATACTTTGTACTTAATTTCTAATATTGATTTTGCTGCCATTGCCTCCTTTCATTCATAAGCATTTGAAGCCTTTGCCTCTGTTGTGGATGTTCAGATAGTACCTTTATGGAGCAGAAATAATTTTCTTTTGTAAATTTACATGATATCAACATAATACCACTTAAAAATGGAAGGAGATGAAAATAAAGGCTGCTAAATTAGCTTCTCTGGGGTTAGAAGTGCATTATGGGTAGCAATTACATAAGGCTTGCACTAGCCATCAACCAAGTGAGCAGACTTAGCACATCACAGAAATTAATGAGTTTCCATGTAAAAGATGATAGGAATCTTTCCTCAAAACTACCACCTTGCTTGCAGCACAGCAAATGCAATTTAACCTCTGGAGGCAATAGAGATGGTTTTCACTGAAATATTGAGAGAGATGAATGCAGATGCCATGGTCCTTGATGCAAGGAATGCAGTAGGAACCTCTGACCTAACCTGATCTACCTTCCTGCAGCTTGGCATCACTGGCCAAGAGGCTCCTAAGCTGTATTCCTGCAGGTTTTATATGCAATGCTCCCAGCAAGATATCTGTTTGCTGAAACACTTGATCCTTTCATGCTGTTGTTCTCCCTCCCCATCTTCCTAGTGGAATTCCTAGGTAAGGTCTTCCTTTACAAGGAGAAAGAGAAAGAGAAAGAGAGAAAAACTTGTGTGAGAACTAGCAAAGGGAAAGAGACCGGAAAGCTGAAATGTAAAACAAAGCACAGCCTGTCCTTGTGCAATTGAGATTCCTATGCTGGTTTATTTCTAGACAATATCAAAACTCCCCAAGCTAGATTCATATGCTAGAGATGGTCCATGAGAAATAAACAGCCCGTCTCCTCACTGAGAAACTGCCATAGGCTTAGAAAACAATCAGCCACAAGGGAGGGGAAAAATGATGAGGAGAGTGTAAGGATCATAACACTAATAGAAACAGTGAAGCAAGACAAAGCAGAGGAGTCTGGAGAATCCTCACCTCCTTGTGAGAAACCTGTAGGGAGAAGGCTAGCAGCTTCCAAGGGAACAACTTCTCTTTGAATGCTCTGCAGGGGCTGGGACTTGAGGTGGATCCCTGACACAAAGCAACTACATTTCAAGCTGCTGTGCTCTAATTAGGCAGCTGGCCATCTTCCTTGCAGTATGTAAAGGAGTGGCAAAAAGGACTGATAGAGAGAAAATAAAGACAGATATTCAATAACTGTAAGACTTCTATTTGCTGTACTGCAAAAAGCACATATTTTTCTTTTTTACCTCCTTTGTTTCTTTTTTACTTCCTTTTTTTTGTCTTTTTT
>VZTT01048454.1:1066-16080 GCA_013400855.1 Buphagus erythrorhynchus
CCCTGCCCAAACCTTCCCAAACCTTCCCTTCCCTTCCCTTCCCTTCCCTTCCCTTCCCTTCCCTTTGTTGTTCTTCTTTAAAAATAAAATTCTCATCCTTCAGGGCACCTTTCTGTTTTCCCATGCACCCAAATCCACCCACGGGGAATTCAGGCACTCTTTGGAATGTCAGTGGGATGCTGCTTAATCCCATAAACACCCCGGGTTCCTAATACACATTTACCCTGGGGGAAAGCAGCAATCCCTTTGAAACAAGGTGATTTAAGTGGGTTTTCCTCACTCTTTCATCAATACACGTAACTCTCTATTAATATTCAAAACATGCTTAATCCACCAAGGTGGGACTGTGTGTCTGCCCCTGGAAAATCCCAGTGTTCAGACATCAGTGGGAGTGACCATTCCCAGTCCCTTCCTTTTTTTTTTTTCTCACTTTCAGGGAGTTTGGATGCATCCCTGGACTCTGATGTCCTGATGGCTGGGCTCTTGGTTATTCAGAGTCGGTTTCTCTCACTGTCTTCTGCCAGAAAGAGCCTGCTCTGCTTAAAAAAAAAATAAAAAAAATAGAAATCCCATGACTAGGCATGTAAACTGATGGCTGCAACCCAGCACATTGTGTTTTCAGGCAGAGGCTTGTCTCCAAAACACAGAGAAAACAAAAACAGGAGCGCCAAACCAGGGGCAGCTGGGTGCTCACCTGGGGTTTGAACCCAAGCTGCACATTCCCAGCACTGGTGCACGAGGTGCACCTCTCACATCCCTTTGGATTGCCCTCAAACTCGACTTTCTGGGTGCACAAAAACCAGTTTTCTCCAGTTTCATGATCCTGAGGAAAAGGATGTCTGGCTGGGGAGACTGCTGGAGTCCCTCACTGGATCTTCTCACGGTGGGCTGGGCTCTGAATGGGGGTTATTTCTGGGGAGGAAATCTCTCATCTCTGGAGAGGATCAAGCAGAGAACACCTCTTCACTGGGGGTTTTCAAGGAGTGATTGGACAGGGTGCTGGATTATCCCATGGAAGGTCCCTGTCCCACAGAAATTGGATTAAGTGATGTTTGAAGTCCCTTCCAGCTTGGGTTGTTTCATGATTCTATGACAAAATGCATCCAAAAAGATAAGAAACTCAGTCCTTGGAGCTTCCTTAAATTTATTAAGAAATTTAAAGTATTTTCCTGCGGACAAATGCAGAATTTGGGTACTTTAAAACTTCAATTTTAGCATGCTCAGGCTGCTGTGACACCTTTCAGGGTAAAGCTCTGGATGTTCAAGCTGAACCAGCCCAGTTAACTCAGTCAGAGGGTACTGATCTTAATTCAATTGCCTTTTGTGGACTCTCTTAAATTGGTTTACATTTGCTGTCTTTTGGCACATGTTAAATCAGAAATAAATGTTAAGTCAATAAATAGTCCTTCCCTGACTGGAATAATAGAGCTTTTAGGAGGAAGACTGTTTCGTGCTTTTTCAGTGCCTAAGAAAACAGAGCTCTTATCTCTGTTTAAGTAATAATTATAACCTGAAGTTGTTTATTTGACTGCATTTAGCCAATTGTTTCCATGCTGATTGAAGTAGGTCTCTACAGCTCCCCTGTATTGGTTGATCCTGGATCACAGGGCACTGATTTCTGCTTCAAACAGCAGAGTACAGATAGCAAATGAAGGACAACATAGAGAGGAATTAATTAATTCCTTCACTTCACACAGTTGTGTATATTAGTGTGATCATCAACAGCTTTAGTGAACAAAAGGCCATTTATGGGTAGCAGCAACAACAAATTATAAGTGTTGAGGGTCATGGCTTTTTCCTTGTGGCATGACCCCTGTAGTTGTCCCATTCCTTTGTTTTGTGTCAGTCTGAATTAATTAGATTGAAACTGGTGGTGAAGTAAGACGATACTGAATGTCAAAAATAATACTTTGCACATTATTTTGGACGAGTTTCTGCTCCTGCTTGGGCTGGAGCTGAAGTAGATGACAGTAGTTCCACTGACTCTGAACTCAAAGATTGTAACTGACAACAGAATCTGTTTCCATGTTCTGTTTCTATTTAAAATGTGTTGGAAATGTCAATGAATTCCTATCCTTGGGATTAATAGCAACATTTCTGTCTTTTACAAACTGGATGCCTGCAGAAGACATCAGAGTGAGGACAATCAGAACATGGAATAGAGGTGGTTGAGGGAAAGGTGGTGGAGTGGCTGTACCTAAATCTCCTCTACCTGAGCGACCTCGGTGTTTTTGTCTGCTCTCTAAAAGGAGCTGGACTGTGATGATAAATCCTTCAATTAGAGCCACTGCCCTTCCAATCTTTGAGCCTTCCCTTGTGACTTTTTGTGCCCCTGGAAGTAATGTTTCTAAAAAGCTAAATTGAAAAAAAAAAAAAAAAGCTTCAATTGAATCACAAAAGTTAAATCATAAAATATGCTGCAACTGAGTCTCAAAAATGAAAAAATATACGTGAAACCAGAACTGGGCATTTTGTTTCACTTTGGTGGCTAGGAGTGGCAGTGAAAAGTGAAGGCAGTTTCTTTAACAGCACATTTAAATGCTCTCTTCTGCAGCTGACTTTCATGCTAAAATAATAAAAAGGAGATTAAGTAAAGAGGAGGACAGCAATCTTTCCTTAAGTGGGGTGTTATTTTGCTGATGAGGTAAACCCAACTGACATCAAGAGTGGCTTAAATCTGCCAAATTCATGCTGATGTTGGCTGGCTCTGCCTCCCCCCAGCCACTGCTGGGGCTGAGAATAAAGTAATCCTCCATGGTTCTCCATACTGAACACTTTTGGGATGCAACTAAGAGAAACAGGGTGCAAAAGGGAACGTGGAGGTGTTTGCAGTGGTGTCATGGACCTGCAAGTGAAGTACTGAAATCTCGAATATTTGGGGCGTTTAAAACTGGGGTTTGCATCATATTAATACAGGAACAATAAACCACAACTGCCAGGCAGCAAGGGAAGCATTTGGCACCTCTGAAACTCCCAGAACAGGATGGTGTTGGAGACCATCAGTGCTCCCACTAAACCCCAGGCAGCAGCTGGCACAGCTGGGCCACCACTGGTGGCTTTGGAGAGCCACCCCAGACACGGCTGGTGGATCACCCAAGCAGGGGAACTGCTGGGTTTGTTTCTCCCTGGAGAGGTGGAGGTCACAGAGGGGGTTTACGAGAGCCAGGGTCGTAAAACAGAGCAAAAAACAGAGCAAAAAACAGAGTAAAAAACAGAGCAGGAATCTTTTGTGCACCCGCCATGGAGCCAGGAGGGCTGGCTGAGCACACAGACATGTCACACTGATCTGACTACAGGGAGCAAGGGATGCATGAGCATGGCTCCAGGAATGAAAAGCAATTTTTTCCCCCAGCCCCGTTAGGAGCTGCTTTGGCTGCTAAGCAAAACGTAATAATGGCTACCCATTGAGTTTTAAGAGTTTTTTTTGTTTTTTTCCTATTTTTTTTTCCCCCCTTAGGTCTTCAGGGACTAGTCTATTTGATGAGCTTGCCTAGAGGCTTTTCACAGGGTTGAACCGTGTGGAAAATTTATTGTCATTAGAAAAACGGGGGGTAGTTAAAAAAAAAAAAAAAAAAAAAAAAAAAAAAAAAAAAAAGAGTGTTTTTCACAAGACCCTTTCAAATATATTTTTNCCTTTTCCAGATTTGTTTTCCTGCTTCATCTTTCATGGGAAAATCTGTCTACGTGGTTGTACATCTATTTTAGTGTTTTCACTTGTCAGTGTTTTGTTTTCGTAGCTGCTCTGAATCTTTCAGCTTGGGAGCTGTTGTGCTGTTTTTTTGATGGAGGAAGAAATGGCTCTGGAAACTGCAGTGATGTCACTTCTGGAGAGGCTGCAATTAGGACCAATTAACTTCTCTGGTTAATAACGACCAGAGTCAAGACTGGTGCTGTCAAGGCAGCAGCTGTGACTCTTGATGGCTTCACATCAGCTCCAGACCAGAGGGTGGTCACTCATCTTGATTCTGTTTTTTTTCTGTGCTCTCTGCATTCTTCACACACACATTTGTAGCTCTGTAGCCTGTTGCATTAGTGGCTCGTTTTCCCAGTAATTTTCCATGCCCTTTCCCTACACAAAAAGACAAATTCCAGAACTCCAAGCCCCAGGGTGTACAAGGCCCCTATCCTCTCTTAGTTCTTCCTGGCTGCTAAGATTGGGAGCAGCTCTTGGAGATAATTTCATGGACAAAGCACAGCTAGTACCAAGAGGAAGACTCTAGGGAAGGGGCTTGACCTGGATGGAATTCCATCACTTGTCTAATTGGTGCTTTTTATCAATCATACTCATTTCCTAAAACCTGTACAATTTCCTGAAACTCACCCCTGTGTGGGTGGGCTTTTATAGACACCTTTCCATAACTGCCCCTGAAGGCTTTCAAATAAAGATCCACTCTTATCCCACCTCCCTCCTAAAATTACCTGGAGTTTCATTTCCAGGTTGGGAAAAAGGCAACAATCTGTCAGGTGATAAGAAGTGCCCAGGTACCAGTAGGAAATTTGGGGTGCAAATGGTCACTGGGAGGAATTTCCTGAGAGGGTGAACCTGGAGGTGCAGCCCTGGCAGAGAAGACAAGAGGGAGCAAACACCGTGGGTTTTGGAAGGTTTTCTTTATTTTCAGTCACCCTGGGTTGGGTTCAGGAAGGTTTTGTCCCCCAGGAAGGTCTTTCAGAATTGTTCTGGGTTACCCAGGGGAATTTCCTTCCATGGGGATCAATGAGAAGTGGGTGGCCAAAGGCACTTTGGGTGCTGGATCCTTGGAGCAGGGGGCTGGGCTGGGGATACAGATTCTCTTACAGCCAGGAGTGCTGTGACTGCATGAAGGGGCTTTAAAAAAAACATATTCCACAGCAGGAGTGAACAAAACATTTTTGTTCTCCTTCTGTCTGGAGCAGCCTTGCCTTCTGGTCACAGATTTTGGGCTCAGGACAGAGGGCATCAGCCAGTCTGCAGAGGGAAGCTCAGAGAAGGAGTTAATTCAGTGAGGGGAAGGGAGGATGGGAGATCTGGGTGATCCTTGATCTGCCTTCCAATCCAAACCATTCTATGATTCCATGGTACAGGAAATGCTCTTCTTACATGGATATGTGACATGTGCTCAGTTCTTCCAGCTGGACTTCACCTGCTAAACAGCCTGCTGAAATGAATAATTAATTTTTACATGCTGACATATTTTTAACCCCATATGAATAATTCAGAGGAATGCATCTATTTTTTTTTTTCTCCAAGAAAGGATTAATATGAAATAACTATGGAATGGTATTGATGTAAAAAGATGAATAGAACTCTTTCCCGGGGATCAGATGCCCAAACTTAACAGAAAAAAAAAAAAATACAGGAGCTCTACATTCCTGCAGTTCATTGCAGTGGAAAATCTTATGCTGACAAAGACAATTGACATTTTCTGAAGAGGACAAATAAATTTACTGGAGGACGTGCAAGCAAACCTGGACACAGTTAAAAAACTGTGATTCACAAAGCCTGTCAACATTTTTTTTTCCTGTGTCTTAGAGTCTGGTCACAGCTCTGGGACAAGCAACTTCACTTTATACATCACAAGTGATTGAAGAGGAAGACTTGACAGGAATGTTTGGGGACTTGGAAAATTGTCCCTCTGATGAGAGAATGAAGAGGTTGAGGTAGTTTGTGATAGAAGGAGAGGAATAAATAAATAAATTGTGAGAGGTCTTAATAGGGCAGCCAGTTTGGAGAAGGATGTTCAGAAGAGGTGAGAGTCATCTTTCTCTCCTGTGTAACAGAGAAGAGGGAAGGCATCAAATTTAGGATCTGCAAGATTTTAACTTTGCACCCAAAAAATAAGTACTTTGTCCAGTAACATGTCCCACCTGTGGACTCACTGCCTAGGGATGCTCCTAAGTCTAAAAAATCAGGAAAATTCAAAGGTCACACCTGTGGAAAAACTGTTTGGAGCCAGATGCTTCTGACAAGACTGTAAAGTCTCTTGAGGTTTTAAAGTAATCTCTAATATCTTGCAATTAATAAGAGACTTTTGCTCAGCAAATCACCCATCTGGATTTACAATCTTGAAATTGTAAGTCCTCATTTTGAGCCTTTGGTGGTTGTCAGATCCCTTGTAACATGAAAATTTCTGTGCCTTTATAAGTTACCGTGTGCTCCTGGCTTCACTCTCCTCCTTGGGATTTTTACTTCTGTGGAAAAAAACGGTTTAATTGGATTCTAGTTCATTTAATAATGATTTTTTTAAACAGCTTGAATATTGTCTCCTGCTTTGCTTTGAAGTCTTTCATAGATTACATTCACTGAGCAGACATGTTTATGTGCAGCCTTGTCTGTGGTGAAATCCCACTTGCTCTTTTGTGCTGGGATGAGTTTGTGTGGCTCCAGAGGGTGGGCTGGATTTGTGTTCACCCCTCCCACCCTTTACACTTTTTTAAGTTGTTCAGCTGAGTTTTTGAAGTGGGGTTTGAGTCCCACAGGCTGTTGGTTTGACTGTACGAATTGTAGGAACACTTTTCTCTTATACAGCAGATTTTATGGCTTCCTCTGCAACTAAAAAAAAAAAGAAAATACAACAGCAGTGCCATTGCCTTGATAGTGCAAACCCAGCACCCATTGGACAGGATGGTGATATGTGATCAAATCTGTCTGGTGAGGATTAATGATGGGTCAGCATCCACCCAGCACTCAGCCCGCCAAGGTGCACAAAAATACCATTTATGTCGTGGAGGGTAATTAGTAATTTCAATTTCTCTGGTTGCCCTGGTCCGTGCCTCTACATTGACCACAGAGAAAAGGGGATGCTCCTCTCCCTCCTCCCCTTTCCCTTGGCAGATTTGCAAAAACCTGCCCAACAACAGAGTGGTTTTCAGGCTGAAATTTCCACAGCCAGCCACTGCTGACAGGGATAGAGACTGGGGAGCAGAGCTGGGGCTGACAGCTTTATAATCCCCTTGTGCTGAAATGTATCATTGTCAGCTCTTGTTATTTAGAAGAAAATCCTCACTTCGACTTAGGAGATGATTTATTGTGAAAAAAAGGATGAAATGTCGGTGTCTGAGAAGAGAATATGTGTAAGTAACACACCAGGCTCACTGTGTCCTCCTGCATGAATGAATTACCACCGGGATATGTCTCCTGAGCCCCACATCAAAGCAACATTCACTCACACACAGGCTGTGCCATGCTTTTCAAAAAGAGGAAGAAGGCAGAAGGAATCTGGGGCATTTTTGGAAATTTTTATTTTCATTTATGCAGTACTATGTCATCAGCAGTGGATCTGGTGGGATGATGCACAGACACAGGGGTTTGCTGTGGTGCTGTCTAAGGCTGCAAATGAGGATGTGTCCAGCAGTGTGTGCTCCATCCCCAGCTGTTAAAACAGCTGGGGCAGTGCTCTTTATCTTTCCCACAGCCCATCCTCCCTCCAGGAGATATCTCCTGTTCATGGGCCATGGAGTCCCACTGCAGGGCTGAGAAAATTCCATCATCCCATTGGGAGATGCTCCACCCAGGGGGAGGAGCCAAGCATTTCCTACCCAGATCAAAGCTCAGATTTGGAACACCAGAGCAGCCTTTTCCACTGGATCCCAGAGGAAAACCAGACCCTTCCACATCATCCCTGGGCCTTTGGAGGAAAACTGCCCCTTGTACAGGAGCACTGCTCCACCAGAACCACATCTGTCACTGCAGGAGGATGCAGCCACCATTTAATGGCACTGCTGCCAACACCCTGACTGACTGACGGGCTCAGCTTGGATTCTGACTCTGGCACTGCTTTGGGTTTGTTCTCTGTAATACTGGATTTCTATTTTAATTTTCCTAGTAAAGAACTGTTATTCCTATTCCCATATCTTTGCCTGAGAGCCCCTTAATTTCCAGATTATAATAATTTGGAGGGAGGAGGTTTACATTCTCCATTTCAAGAGAGGCTCCTGCCTTTCTTGGCAGACACCTGCCTTTCAAACCAAGACAGGTGTGCTGTGGGTCAGCCTTGCAGTCTCACATCAGGTTTGGGACTCTCTGCCCTCCAGGAGCAGCCAAGCAGAGTTTCTTCAGGACATCCTCCCACCTTCCCTGGATGTGGCAGGTAAAGCTACCTGGCTGAAGACAGGGAATGGACACCTCTGAAGTGGATTCATCTCCTTTTTTCACACCTGTGGCTTTCTTCCCTGACTCCTGCAAACGAACCAAGGTGACAAGAGAAGGACCCAGCCTCTGTTTCACTGGTGGTGAAGGGTTGTACAACAGGTTCTGGCTCCTGTGAGAGGGAGGGGAAGAGAAAGAAATCTTTTTGTGGGCTGCCAGATGCTTCTGCTCACTTGTAAATTATCCTTTCTCAAAATTCCTTGTGCATCTGTCTCTCTCTATGTATTTGTGTGTATGTATCTACCTGCCTGTCTATTAATTTACCTGCATCCCTGTGTGTGACCAGGGATTGACAGTCACTCCTCACTGCCTCCTGGCTGGGTTTTATTGCTGTTGCACCCCTGTAACAAGGACATTTGCAATTTTTACCAGGAAATATTACAGGACATCTCTGAAATCTGCTGCTCCCTGAAGTCCCCGTGGGTTCTCTTGAGCACACAGTGTGCCTGGAGTATCCAAGTGATCCTTGGAGATACCCAGGCTAATAAAGCAGGCAGGACACTCATATCATGTTTATGATTATGCATATTCCCCCATGAAATAAAGCTGCACAGTGGTGGCTGGAGTTATCAGCTGGAAGCAGCTGTGCTGCTGAAACAGGCTATGTAAATTTTAACAGAGATACCCCAAAATCAACTCCCCCTGTATTTGTATGTGTTTTGTTGGCAGCTGAGGCAGCTGTCAAGAGGGTTGACTTAGGGGAAATGGATCTGAGGTAGGAATTGCAGAGTTTGAAGCCCTTATGCTCATTTTGCTTGTCCATCAGTATTTGGATACGTGTGCTGAAAGGATACCTTGGACATACAGAGCCTAGTGCTGTGGAAAGGCACCTAAGTTAATTTTAAGCTTAAAATTTTAGTATTTTGTGTTAATACAAAATTAACAAGTTGATCTTCTGTCTATTAAAAACAAGGAGGAGCCATCTACTTCGGGGCAGATTGATTCTGAGCTGATTTTCTTGTTGGGAAACTCCTCATTTACTTCAAGGACTTGCTGTATCATGCAAATACACTTCTCCTTGCACTGGCCAGCCCAGAGATTGCCTGTTTGCTCAGGAAAACAAAAATAATAACCCCACCCAAAATAATGGAGCTAAATTAGACACAAGAGGCACGTGAGGGGTAGCCAAGCCCATGGTGTTCCTGTTCCTCAGCTTTTCCAACACCTTGGGGAAGGTCTGAGGCTTCCTAGGCAGAGCTTTCACCTGTCTGTGTGTGACACAGCCCTGTGTGACACACCTGGGGAAAGGTACAGGTGTGTCACAGGTGTGTCCCCAGCCAGAGCAGGGCTGGGACAGCCCCCCAGGACTCTTTGTAGGAACAGCTTTCCTCTATCCCAAATAATTTAGGGGGTGTAAGCTCAAAGTGCAGCTCAGAATCGAGGAATTCCTGGCTCTTGATCTGTGCTTAAACAAAGGGAGGGCACAGGGAGAGGCAAAAGGAAAATTCTCAGTTGGCTGTAAGAGGAGTTTAATTTAAAGATCTGTCCTCATTAAATCATGCTCTGAAGGCTAATTGCACAGGCCAGGCATTGTGGTTTCACAAGTGTCCTCCTGCTCTTTGCTGGTCTCAATGAACTTAGAGGGCTTTTCCACCTTGATGATTCTCTGATTCCATGGGCAGGGATTTATGTTCTCCCCAGCTCTGCCACGTCCCTCACTGCCCTAAGATCTCTGTCCCTGCTACATGCACCCAGGAGATGGCTGCTCCATCTCAAAAAATTCTTTAGTGTTTCAGTACTTCATTTTATTGTGAGCCAGGCAAAAACTCTGAAGATTTCCTGTACCAATGAATGCTAGAAAAAAAAAACCCAAAACCTGGATTGTTTAAAATAATCCCTTTTTACCTACCTAATTTTCTTTCAAAAGTGCTAATTGCACTCTGTTAATTTTGAAGTGGGATCCTCCTGTGTGGCTATTTTTGTGTGTGTTCTTCCACTCCAGATCCCCTTTTCCATTTGGCTTTATGAGGAATTCAGAGCCTGGCTCTGCTGAGGGAGGGAAAAAAAGCCCACAACAAATTCCAGCAATGAACATCTGGGTAATTATACCCTTGTCTCAGCTGGAAAGAAAGGGAAAATAAATTTTAAAAAGGAGCCCAGCTGCTTCCTGGTCCCCACTCTGCTGGCAGACAGCCTCTGCTGACAGGTTGGCTGGCCATGGGAGGGGTGGCAGGTGAGGTGCACACCTGAGTGTTGTACCTGAGTGCTGTCAGGCTGGATGCTGACAGCCTGCTCGAGCTGTGGGCTTACACACTGCAGATTTTATCTAAACACCCTCCTGGCATGTGCTTGCTTTCCAGGCACTTTGTCCCGCTCCAGCTGGATGTAGCTGGAGAAGGAAGGAAAAAAAGCTCTTAACCCTCTTGTTGTAAATAAAAATAATGGTTACCTTGAGACTTCTAGGTTCTGTTAGGTCCTTCAGGATGTTAAGAGTTTGGGAAACATCATCAAAAGGAATCAGTTGGTAGATTCTACAGATTAAACATTGGTAGATTAAACATTGTTCTAGTACAAAGTGACATAAGTACCCCTGGAGGTGATGGACTGAATTGGTTTTCTTTTTTTTAAATGGTGTGTATGGAATATCAGCTCCTTCCTTCCTTCCTTCCTTCCTTCCTTCCTTCCTTCCTTCCTTCCTTCCTTCCTTCCTNCTCCCTCTCTCCATTTTCCTTCTCCCTGTGGATTTATCCTGCAATTAGAAGGAAGGATCAGACCCCAAAAGGAAGAATCAGACCCCCCAAAAAATAATTCTGGCTGCTGAACCAGAATTATTTCCTCACTCGAGTAACCAAAGCTACTCAAAGTTGTAATCCAGCAGGGGCCCAGGAGAATGCTTAGTGCTCACTCGCCACAAATGCTTCAAATTAATCACATGCTTAAATGTTTTGCATATTTAAAAGGGGATAACTGTGATTTGGGAGGGTAATTCTGATCTGGGGATTGGCACCATGTGGAATTGCATTTGAGTGCCTGCACAGGGCAGTGTTGGCAGCACAGGGCTCCCAGGTGTGTGCTCCTGTCTCTGCTCAAAACAATGCACGTTTCAGGGTTGCACCTGTGTTGTTCAAACGGTGTACTGAGGTTTATTGAGTGGAAAAGAGAGACAAGAAAATCAGAGAAATGCTCTGACAGACGAAGACAGGGCTATTCAGGGAAAGTTCAGCACCCTGTGTTAGGCATCGTGGCAGTGGTTCAGGTGTTTGCAAGATGTGTTTGTTTTCTCAAATCTCCAGTTTACTCTAATAGGCATATTATGTTCAAGCATCAACGACTGAATCTTATGTGAAATAAATGAAAATGCTCAAAATACATGGTACAGCGAGCCTGTAAATGTCTAGGCCTTGGCTTCTGTCTATTTAAGCTCGCAGTAAAGCCAAGTTTCACTCAGTTATTTTCTGTTTAGGCACAGATTTGTAGCGTGTGGAGTTCAGCCTCCTTAAAATGAAGGTAAGAGCCTCACCTGCTTACCTGGATTCCTTGTTTCCCAGTGGAGACAAGGGGCAAATCACCCCTTGGAAGGTGAGTAAGAGGAGCTGGTTTTGGGGCACAAATCCACCTTTTTTCCCTTGACTTAGGGGGCAGCTCTGTTTAAAAAACTCAGTTTCCACCCAGCTTGAATGGCATGAAGTGGGTAAAACCACAGACTCGTAGAGTCACAGACTGGTTTGGGTTAAATCCCATCCATTCCCACCCCATTCCATGGCAGGGACACCTCCCACTGTCCCAGGCTGCTCCAACCCCAGTGTCCAACCTGGCCCTGGGCACTGCCAGGGATCCAGGGGCAGCCACAGTGACAGATACCACCTGGAATATTAATTTGGGCTTTTATTCATCCTCTTTCCTCACTTCCCTTTGTCTCCATTGGTGTTTAAGCCCACAGCAGCTGCTGCCACCCTGCCCGTGCTGGTCACTCAAAGCACAGTTTGTTCCTGCAGCACAGAATGCCAAAAGCAACAGGAATGGTGCAAGAACAAATTCCACACAGGAGAAGGAGGAGCTGCCAGTGGAGCACAGGCCTTGGATCTCCCTGACAAGCAGGTCCTGGCTGTGTTATAAAGGATGCAGACCAGGATGCTGGCCAAACAGTGGTATCAAGAAATGGTAGCTGGCTTTGTGAACCTGGATGGATTTACTAGTTGCTAGCTAATTCCACTTTCAAGTACTGTAATAATTAATTTTATTTTGGCTTTTTTTCCCCCCCTCTGGTGATATGACTCCTTTGATCATCCCTTCTCTCTCTCTCTAATCATTCACTTGGCATAAATGCCACTAATTTTTACCATCTGGTCCTGGGTTGAAAGCCCTTGCCTGCTACTGTTCACATGTATCTACCTTGACAGTAAATGGTGGGAGTGTTCCCAGGGTGAGCTCAAACAGCTACTCCAGCCTTGCTGGTTGTGAGCTTCAGGTTTTGCCTGGTTGTGGAAAAGAGAGTGGGCACTTCTGGGTCTGTCTAGACATGTCTCTCTCAAGTGCATGTGTGATCACATGAGTTACTCACTCTGGTAATATTAATAAATGGGGCTGAGCCAAATAAGAGACAGTTCCATTAAATCCTCTGAGCTCATAGGGTGGTTATAAAGTCAGCACGCTGTGCTGTGCTAACATCTGACCAGTGAAATAGTTGTTTCCTGATCCCAGGTTTGGCTCCCAGCCACAAAAAACACAAGACAGATGCTGTGCTTCAGCAGGGTCAGGGTTATCAAGGAGATGTGATTAATAGCTGGTTACTGTGCTTGCGTGACACTTCTGCTCTGGTGATTACAAAGCCATGATTTTTCATTGATTTGGTGATCTCCTCAGCAGGATCTGAGCTCTCCCTGGAAAAATACAGGCATGTGAAGTGCTTGGACCTCCAGTTTACTGTGAGGTTGTTTGATGTGGATGCTACTGACAGTGGTATCTCAGAGGGCAAAGGGGCCAAAGCCTCCTCGCAGAGGCACCAGCTGGAAATGCAAACAAGGTGTTCTGAGCTATTTAATGATTTCCCATCAGGCAAAAACGCTGGAGAATTGACTTTAAAAGTGCATCAAAGTAATTTGTTGGCCTTTGAAGCAGGAGGTTATTTATAATGGAGGGTGTTTTCTGATGGAGTGATAGTCTTGTGCTCTGTGTGAGCAGCCCCAGTTGGGATGGGGCTTGTACAAGGATATCACAGGACTCTAACATGAATTTGGGAGTGCTTTATTCCCTGAAACGTGGGCATTCTGCACCCTCACTTCGGTTCAGTTTGTCCCCTCTCCCAAGCACCAACACAAGCCAGACTGAGTGCCCTGGTTTGGTGCGTGCAAAATACAGAATAAAACCCTGAGCAGGTTTTCTCACTCCCAAAGCACTGATGAGCAGGGGTGGCAGTCTTTTTGGTGCAAGGCTGGTGAGCTGGTTGGAAACAGGGACCTCAGACCTCAGTGCAGGTGACTCAGATGAGACAAATCACCTGTGAGCTGTCAGGGGGCTCTTTAAAATCCTCCCAAAAACTGGATGAGGTTGAATTTGGCACTCGTGTGCCAGGCCCTGCTGGCTGCAAGAAGCTGCTGGTTCTCTTCTGATACCTTCCATAAGCCAGGAGGGCATTTATTTCCCTGTTTTTCTCATTTTACCACTCTCTCCTTTATGCTTTAACACGACAAAACGTTTTGATCATTGCAGAGTTATGGCAACCATTCAGACTCATGGTGTGAACAGGTTTTTCCCTGACCCAAGGTCAGGGAATTCTGCTCCTGGGACACCTCTTTGCTTTTACCAATTACCATTAGTGGCTGAACCATTGGTGCAAGAACAGGGAGTGAGGAACACAATGTTCTACACTGGATATTATCAGCCATTCCCATTTCTATAATCTTCTAATACTGTGGCACATGCAGGCTCCCTATGCTTATCCTTCAAATCTAGCACCTTTTCCCCAAAGTTTTCATTATTTATGTTTTCAGGCAATGCATAGCTCCATGTTAAAGCACAAGGTACCTGACCCAGGAAATGGAGGGACAGAATAATTTTAGTAATAACTTTTTTTTTTTTTAAATGATTATGTATTGTTGCTGTCTTCCTGGCTTGATAAACCAAAATATTAGTCCAGCAATGTTTGTGTACCTAATTAACTTTGTCTGCTTGGTAAATTACAGCTGAGCATCGAACATGCTATCTATTTTTTTATTACTTCCTGTGTTTGTTTGCTTTTTATTTCTGCAAAGCAGTTCATGAACGTGCAGAATTTTTACTTCAAAGCAAAAAAGCTGTTCCTTTCTCAGTAATTGCCAGAGTTGCAATATGTTTGTTGCTGTTTCTAACTGCCGATTATTCTCTTGATGCAGGTCAGCGCTGCTTTGGTTCACGACATCCCAAGGATGAGTCACAAGGACAACAAGAGAAGTCATCTTCATTGCAATGCTGCTTGGATTTGCTCTTTTCCCCTGGCTTCAGTAAGATAAAATNAACAACAACAGAAGTCAACTTCATTGCAATGCTGCTTGGAAAGAGCAGTCGACATAATTTCCCTGCCCTATTGCTCTTTTCCCCCTGGCTTCAGTAAGATAAAATCTCCTTTTGTCAGAGAAGTTGAGTAACAGGTTCATCTGGATGTCAGGAGGGGCAGTTTATGGGTCTCCTGATTTGATCCCTAATCTGCTGGTCTCTCCAGCTCCTCAAGTGACATTCAGTAAAATGTGGTTTCAGGGGTCTGCAGGGCAGCTTAGATGTGAATGAGCCCTCGGCAATTTTTTTTTTGTCTCCACTGAAATGTAAAAGAAAGTTGAAAATAAGGAGAAATTCCCTATAAGTAGCATTGGGGGGAAAATGGTACAGGAGGAGAAAAAACTGGAGTGTAGATACAGACTATAGAATGTGAGTGCTAAAGCTTCAGGAAATGCTAGCACACATTCTATTCTTTTAT
>VZTT01048457.1:6245-38783 GCA_013400855.1 Buphagus erythrorhynchus
CATTACACTTAGACCATTTCCTCTTCCTATCAAACAGAAATACATTTTTTTTCATTTAGCAAGCTGGTGTCTTTTTCTGCAAAGACATCTCCTTTGTAGGGACATTGTAATGTAAGCTTACATTGCAATAACAAGGCCAAGTGCAAGACCCAGGACGTGGGTCGGGGTAACCCCTGGTATCAATACAAGCCAGGGGATGGACAGGCTGAGAGCAGCCCTGCCTGGAAGGACCTGAGTGTGCTGCTGGGTGAGAGGCTGGACATGAGCTGGCAGCTGTTTTGTGCTCAATGTGCTGTTGCAGCCCAGAAAGCCAACTGTGTCCTGGGCATCAAAACAAATGTGACCTGCAGGCCAAGGGAAGTGATTCTGCCTCTCTGGTCCTCTCAGATGAGACCCCACCTGCAGTACTGCACCCAGCTCCCGTGTCACAAGCACAGGAAGGACATCAATCTTTGGAGCACGTCCAGAGGAGGGTCACAAAGTTGATTAGAGGCAGGGAGAGACCATGTTTTCTATGAGATGAGGCTAAAATGTTGAGGTTGTTGAACCTGGAGGGGTAAAGGAACCAGGGTGACCTATCTGAAACCTTCCAGTACCAAAAGGAAGTCTGCAGGAAATCTGGAGTGGGACTGCTTACAAGGACATGTAGGAAGAAGACAGGAGGGGATGGCTTTAAACTGGGTAGGTTGAGATTAATATATTAGAAAGAAATTCTTTACTGTGTGGTTGGTAAGAAACTGAAAGAGCTAGTCCAGAGAAACTGGATGTCTCATCCCTGGAAGTGCTCAAGGCCAGGCTGGAAGGGGCTTTGAGAAACTTGGTCTAATGGAAGATGTCCTGGATCTTCACAAGGGGGTTGGAACTAGATGATCTTTAAGGTCCCTACCAGACCAAGCTGTTCTACGATTCTATGATTTAGGAAGGTTATTCTTATTGTCCCATTTTTATCTCAATTTGTACATCCTCCTTTTTTCCAGACTGCCTCAGGCATGAGAGTGCATGTCCCATTTGCTTATTTAGAACACATGTGATATGCCCAACATAAATAATAATTTCTTTTTGGACCGTGCCAGTGACCAAAAGCGAACAGAAATGTTGTTCTCTAAATGTAGCAAAATACTTTTCAAGTCTAAGTGAATCTTGGAACGTAACTGTCTTTTTCTTTTCCTCAGCAATACATAAAATCTTGTCTAATTTGTGCCCCCACTGCAGTTGTACATTATTTTTAACAGCATTATTGCCTAGACAATTTAGTTTCATATTTGTACACATTTTATTTATGCTTCTTAACTATAACATTTATACTTTGTTTTTATTGATGATTTCAGGTCAGTTTCCCATTTTCTCCAAATCACACTGAATTCTGATCTTCCAAAGCACTCATAATCCCTCCTATCTAACACCTTCTCTACACATTATTATATATCAACATCTAAATCATGAACTAAAATATTAAATAAAATCAGTTTTAGAAAAAAGTGCTTCACTTGAAATTCTTCCAACAGACAGCGAATTGATAATACTAAATACTAAATGTGGGTTTTCATCCAACTGTACACCAATTTTGCACCAATAAAATGTGAACCATAATTTGTGAAGTTGCCCATAAAAGTGTGTTATATAGTCCCCAAATATTTCTATGACCTTGTACATACATATTGTAGTCTTTTCTTTCCTCTTATTCACTGGACTATTAGCATAACAGAAAAGAAACTGGATTGATATGACATGTTCTTGATCAATACAAGGTGTTTTTTACCACTTCTAGTTATTATTAATTTTATTAATTAATTTAATTATTAATAATGAAATACTGCTCTGCTCCACAGACAGAAAACACTATTTTTTTTCTTTTTGTCTTCTCTTGTATTTATTTTTGTCTCCTTCCAATTTTAAGTGTTTTTTCTTTCTTTCAGAATGAAAGACTCAGGCATGACTAGAAGTTCAGATTACTTCAACATTTTTAAAGTAGTGTGGGTTCTTTTATTTCCTCAGTTCATCAAACACTGAAGACTTGAACTAAAGTATTCCTCAGTGTCTTCTTTCCATATTCTGGCCTACAGTCCTATTTCTGTGTTAAGATTAGTGTTGTAATGTGTTTGGACACAATTAAATTCGTAAAGACTGAAGCAAATTCTACTTAAACTTCCTTTGTTTAAATTACAATTTGTTCTCTTTCCCATAAGTAATTAACCTATATATTTTACTTTGTTCTGTAATACATTCATAAAAGATTCTTTTTATCTTTTCCTTTCATTATAAAAACTCATTTTGTCTCTTAGTTTTTCTAATTTTATCCCTTTTATGTAGAGGTACATTACATAATGAAGGCTATACACTAAGGAACAATGAGTTATGAAGAGCCACATAGTGTAAATGTAATTAAAACCAAACTATTTAACCGTACATTCCATTTGAGTAGGATGATGGAAGATGTGTCTGTGAGAACAAAGAATAGATGTAGAGAGAACAGAAAGAAAAAATTATATTTGTAGAAGAATTCGCATTCAAGAAAATCTCTTATGTACAATAGGAAGCAGCATTCTGAAATCTTATTACTCCTCTGCTGTGAACAAGTATCTGTGAAGTTTATGAGCAAATATCATCAAGTTCATTCTTCTTTTTCTACTTGTAACTGATGAACATGCCCTTCTGCTACATTCTCTTAAAGAACAGATGTCCGTGGCTCATGGAGAGCTTCCAAAGAGTAATAACATATATTGGTGTAACTGTTAAATTTCATAGGCAGACAGGGTCATGTTCAGCCCATGCTCCACATATGTGTGAAAAATTGTTAACACAGCGTTTACCACTAACCTCTATGTTAGCAAATAATGCTAAGGTTGGATATATTTGCTTCTGCTCAGTGCTTTGCTAACTCTGCTCTTTGTTCTTGGAGGGTAAACACACATGGAGCTCACATGTAAAACATGTAAAGACATATGTGACAATTGTTAAAGGATATAAGACTAGTGATATTGTTCGAGTGTCTTAGAAAATCCTTGAAGGGTATGCTACATTAACTAAGACTTATCTTCCCCTTCTTCTTTAGCTAGACTTTAAAATAAACAGGTTGCATCATAGAAAATAATACTGAAATTTATTAAAATTAAATTGTTGAACAATGAATTAATTCTTGCATGAAAATGTGTCTCTATTTGTGCACCCCTTTTTTAACTCCTTGGGATTTATTTTGTATGGTCAATGGAATATCTTTATGGTTATAGATATATTAAGCCATCCATATTACAGGCATCAATATATTCTTGAGTGAATGATTCCAAAACCATTCAAAATCAGACTTAATAGGGCATAAAAATACTCACAGAGAGCTTTCTTTAATCAGCATGAAATTCTGAAAGAGAAAGCAGGCCTAACTAATGAAAAAAAATCTGTGAAATATGAATACAAAATACAGATCAAATACAGAATTTCCTAATCCAGTGCAGAAAATTTCTACTGGGAGAGATAAGAAAAAATTGAAGTTTTGAAATTAAACCCCTTCAGTTATTTATACTTTTTGAAAGGAAATGGGTATATTTTTAACCACTGCTTTCAGTGAACCATGAATTTTTAAAATTATTTGACTTGATGCATCTTTCTTGAGATAACCTGTTGTTACACACCATTAAAAAAGAACATTGTGTTTCTTTGCATAATGCCCCATGCTGACATAGCAGTGAACAATTTATCATTCTGATGAACATTCCCAACTGAGAATTTTGAGAAATCGTGGTTCACTGAAAACCAGGATTTATAGAATCTTAATTTGTTTTGTTAACCTTTGCAGTGCCATGGTTTTAATACAGTTTAAGCATGCTACATGAATTTCACATATTTCTTCTCAGAAAGTTATTCTTTACTTAAGAATACAACTAATGAAACAGCATAATACATAATTTATATTTTAACAGTTGTGCCTGCTTCGAAGAGGGACTCAGGAAACACTTTTCAGATTATTTAGGTCTAAAACATATTCAATGGAATTGGTATTTCCATGATTGTCACAACATATTGTCATTTCCAGTCCGTTCTGGGACAGTGCAGGGGAATGGTGTTGTCAAAACTGTACACAAGTGTACAATGTACTGACTCCCATGACACTCAAAGCCAGCTTGCAATAAATTAAGTTTGTAGCTTTGCTAATGTTGGCTCACAGACTCCTCAACATTCCCATTCTCTGCATGGGGAAGTATTCAGATGGCATTAAAATCTCAGTGTCTACTGCACTGAGTAGCTGAAGACCAGCTGCTTCCCAGTGTATGTTTTAAATCTGATAAAGATGATAACCCAATTAAAAAGTTATCAGAAGGAAAGATTGTGGAAGACCTAAACATTATGTTGATTAATATATTTCTAGATTTTTTTAAATCCAAACTTATAGCATCTAATTTTCTTAATTCTGGACTGGAATTTGTTAGTCATATTTTGTTCTTGAAAACAATGAACTTGCTAATGCTGATTGTCAGGCAGCCATAACATTTTAGAATATAGTAATTTCCCTACAAGTTCTAAGGGAAACTCAAACAAATGGGTGTCAGCTGGTAGTACATAAGAAACTTAAAAATAAAATCTTGCATCATCCCAAAAAATCTTGCTAATCAGAAATGTTCACATTGAAAAATATTAGAGATTCAATTAAATACTTAAATTAGGAACTAGGATCAGCAATGCCAGTTAACTGAACACTTTATTGTATTTAATTTAGGACTAGAAATAGAGAGGCTTATTATTTTTTTAAATTTTCTTCCTCCGCATCCTACTGAGAAGGGGATGATAGAGGATTTTGATGGGCATCTGGTGGCCACCCAAAGTCAATCCACAACACTGGCTCAGACCAGTCCTGATTCAAATGTATTCTGTCCTATCTAGATTATCTGTTCATGTTTCATTAAAGATTATAACACATTGATGTTTTTACTTGTCTTATTTATAGACACAAAATATACTTTAATATGGTTTTTCAGTCATGATGTTTTGCTAAATGCAATGTTCAAATGTTCATGGTACTGTTGGCCCTGCAATGATTAATTACCTACATTTGTTCCTTTTTTTTTTTTGTACTGAATACTTTCTATTTAATAAATGCTTTTATGAGCTGCTCCTCTCCCAATAGTCTGTCTCCTGGGCATAGTTTTTCCCATGTCCCTATCTTACTACAACTGACATTACTATTAGTATTTTCTCTATTTTATCTTTATACATTTTCCTTTCTGTAAGTCAAAGCAAATCTATTCTGCTGATTCTCACTTTTTATTTAAATTAGTTATTTAAAATAAATTAATTATTCACTAGTTTTGGGAGTCCCAGGGTCATTTCTGGTTTTGTTCAGTGGCTATTAATATAAAATGCATGAAGAGTCTTGACAGCAAGACTGACTCCAGATATTTTAGAACAGCAGGTAAGTAGATGCTGAAGAGCTCAGTGATATTTAAAAGTTGGAATAAGAAATTGAAACAGAGAATTTGTTACTGTTTTACACAAAAGAGTGGAATTAAGAAATATATACCCTGTGCAAAATGTTATGAAGCATCTAACCCTTTAAAGTCTGTAGCTTTTTAATTTAAGTAAAGCTGTTATTATCCTACTCTTCTACAAGATTTTTTGCTTACCACTACCCAAGGTTATTGATTCACTAGGTCTGATAAATTACAAATGACACCAATTTGATTTACATTTATCACAGAATCACAGAATGACAGAGTGGCTGCAGCTGGAAGTGGCTTTAGGAGATCATCTAATCCAACCCCCCAGTAAAGCAGGTACACCTAGAGCAGATTACATGGAATCACATCCAGGTTTGTCTTGAATATCTCCAGAGAAGAAGACTCCACAACTTTTTTGGGCAGCCTGTTCCAGTGCTCTGTCACCCTCAATGTGAAGACATTTTTCCTCATATGCATATGGAACTTCCTGTGCTTCTGTTTGTGCCTCTTGCCCCTTGTCCTGCCATGGGCAGGAGTGCCATGAAAAGAATCTGGCCCCACTTAACTGTCCTTAAGATATTTCTTAGTATTGATAATATCCACTCTCAGTTATCTCTTCTTCAGACTAAACAAGCCCAGCTCTCTCAGTTTTTTTCCCTGGGAGAGATGCTGCAGTCCCACTGATCACCTTTTCCAGTAGTTCCTTGTCCTTCTTGGAGAGGGGAGTTCAGAGCTGGACACAGTACTTCAGATGTGGCCTCATTAGGGCAGAGTAGGTGGGGAGGATAACCTTCCCCTACCTGCTGCACACAGTCACTACTCTAACTGTATATTGACTACATAATAATTATATGCAATATAATAAAAAAACACACTACATACTAGAATAAGAAATAGCTTGAACCTGTAAAATACACAAGTGGTCTATATATATATATGATCTCGATAATTAGACTCATTACTCATGGAAAAGTAAGTGTAGCACTAAAATATCACTATATTCTGAAATTAAAGAACGGATAATTTCATTATCATAAAGAGCTGGCAATACATAAGTTAATAGTATAAAGAGAAAATACTACGGTACTTAACCTCTGGTGGAACCATCCTGGACTAATGGCAAATTTATCCACTATTTATCCATTTATCTATTCAGATTTTTGTCCTATTTTAGAGAGGAACTTGTTATTTCCAATTTAGCTACTCCATTTTCCCCTAGATTTTATTTCTTTGTGCTGTCTGAACATTGCAATTATGTTATAACTAAAGAAAGCTGGAAGACAAAAAGAAAGACATTTGTCCAAATTTAGAAATTAATGTTTTGCATTAAAATCTATTTATGGAGAATGAAAGGAGAGGAAAATCTGTGTTAAACAGGAGTTAAGCACTGAAAACTCATTTACTAACTTTTCTCCTGAGAACTTCTATTTGCAGATAAATATTTGCCTGACTGTGACATGTATATCTACTATAGTACTGCCAAGTGGATACTCCGTGAAATTTTTTCAACTTCAATTAAAATCAATATGTAGCTAATCTGTATTATGATTCACTTTTAAGTGTGGACTTTACAAAAAATGAAATGAATGTAGATAAAATATTGTTGACACTGTGTAACAGATTTTTAAAAAGAGATATGTTATACATTGCATTTGTCTCACAGTCGCGGGGTCTTGGGTTATCATCCGCTGAAGTCTCTGACTTCAGTAGGGCTGGAGCACACAGATTCTCTTCTTGGAGAATTTTATACAGCAAATCTTGTAGGTTGGTGTCACAGCACACAGGATAACATACATGAACAGTAACTCCAGTGCATCTGGAAACTTCTGCATTGGATGTGGCTTTGTATCAGGGCAGAGTCTTGGCCCAAGCCAGCACATGTCCTGAGAGAGAACACATAATTCTTAAATTATCTCAAATATAAAATCGAAGTAAACTGAAAAATATGTAAGATTGACAAATTACAAAACAACAAACAAAAGGACCCAGTAACTGCACATTTGCAGTAGTCTTTTAAAATAAGGCAGATGTCCATCCAGTCTAATGACAGCCATGAAACACAAACAAATATTTAAAGGGAATTTTTCTTTTAAGCTTTGCTATGGATTTTCCCTTTCTTGTAATAGAAATTAAAATTTTCCTGTGTTTTTTATTATGCATGTTATGTTTAACAAAGTTACTATAAATATAATTTATTTGCCTAGAGAGATCAGAAGAAGGAAATAAATGTCATTTCAATGAAGGATTAAAATTTGCTTTAAAGATCTTAAGTTTGTTGTTAAGTTCTCAAATTAACTTTCATTATACTAGTAGGCGTTCCATTAATCTTTTTGTTTCATATACTTTTATTAACAACTTTGCTCTTATACATAAATTTTATCAGTGTTAAATGTAAGTAGTTGGGAGGTACTTAGACTGACAAGAGTATCATACTTTGATTCTTTTTAAATTCACCTTTGAAAGATTATATTTAGTCATCAGACTTTATATATTTTCCTCATATTTTAAATTTATATGTATTTGACATTTTGTGTTCAAATTCACTGTCATAAGTATCATCCAAACTATTTCATAAATTCTGGAAGTACATAGATGCTTAGATATTAGACAAGATCCATTGTTTGGAATGCAAAGAAATGTTGCATCACCTGTCTCTTACCTTATTATTTTCCTCTATCACATCGTTGCAGTCTGGGATGACTTACTGTATCAAGCATGTCAGCTAAGAAATTAAAACTTGCAAATTTTAGGCTGAAATATTAAAAAGCATCTACTGATATAGAACCGAAACCCAAATATTTTGACTATTTGTGTACATTTCCAGCAAATAATTAGACAGGTGAATGTCAAGGGTAATACATCCCAGCAATGCAGTCACTTAAGGACTGTGAAAACCTTCTGTAATATGTAACACTCTGTTTTGAATAAGTAACTGAAAATAACAATTTTTAACATAAAAATCATCATTTATTTATGAGATTTCATTAGTGAGAGCCACATTTATTAGATAGACAGAAAGAGGAGGTCCTAGCTTTTGGTTGCTTACTGCATTAATATTAGTGACATGAATGCTTATTTTCAGAACTGTATAATTTCAAAGGTTGAAAATGTAAATAAAGTACTGAAGAGACACTTTTCTTATTCATAGAATAAGAAAATTCTTATTCAATTATTTTCTTAATCAATTATAAATTGACTTAAAAAAGAAAATTCCAGGCTCTTCTGTGTTTTGCAGGCATTCTGTTTCAGTCAACACATTCCTTAACCAGGTGTGTGAATCTTTCTTTTTTATCACGTCGACTTCCTTCAAAGTTATGGTTAACCCTGTTATTTTCAAGGAATATTAACGAGTGTTAAAGATAATTTGTACTGAATGAACATTTCTGCACTATTGCTCTCTATCACGCAAGAAAAAAATAATTTTTAAATACAGGCTCATATAAAAGTGGTTTAAGAACTTTTTGATATCATTTGGCAATGATACATAATGTTTACTTTTACACTACTTTACAGATAATATCCTATTAACATTACTCAAGAAAATCCAAAGTTGTCTTCAAAAGAAAAATAACAGCTTTTCTTTTGATGGCTTCATTACAAATAAATGAGAAAAGAAAATAAATTCCTGTATAGTAAATGTAAAAATATTTCAAAATATCCTTAAAAATGTACAAAAGTATAGTACTGAAAATATTGACTTTGCACACCCATGGCCTGTGGTGAGGTGGTTGTTCTACTTTAACAGAAATGAGTAAAAGAAGTTCAGTCACCTTCTGATTCTAGACCACGGCACTGCCCCAGGTGGGGCGAGCTTTAATGTGGGCTGCTGAGACACAGGAGGCAGATTTCCCTATTGTTACACAAGGGCACTAGTGTAGCCTTCCTTCCTTCCTTCCTTTCTTTCTTTCTTTCTTTCTTTCTTTCTTTCTTTCTTTCTTTCTTTCTTTCTTCCTTCCTTCCTTCCTTCCTTCCTTCCTTCCTTCCATCCTTCCTTCCTTCCTTCCTTTCTTCCTTTCTTCCTTTTTCTTTCTTTCTTTCTTTCTTTCTTTCTTTCTTTCTTTCTTTCTTTCTTTCTGGAAATGAACTGAACCAACATTTCAGTTTCTATGGAATAACTTAGGAACTAATTCCTAGAGTGCTTTGTACCTGGAGCTATAATCTCATGGGTCTTATTTGGAGCTACAGGTAGGTGCTTACCTTTGGGAAACAAATGCTTTCTTTCTCCCTTCACCTTTTAGTTAGCTCAAAAAGAGATATTGCCTAGTTAACCATTCATAAAGGACTTTGAAAATACTTTTGTCTGTGGCATCAAAACACTTTCCTCTATCACATGCCATCTCAGTATTTAATTTTGGACATGAGGTACACAGTACTGTGAATTCCTTTTGGGAGAAAGGGGAACTTGGAGCAGGAGATGCTGAGCCTCTCCTTGTTTTGATTTTGTCTCAAGCTACAAGGGGAAAGATAACAGCACTTTTGAGAAATGAGAGCATAACTACATCTCCTCTTGACTGGAAATTCCCAAGCATGAGCACATAAAAGCATTTTCATCCCTATGGATAAAATCACATAGTACTTCACAAATAACTTAAATCTTGCAATGTGACTATTTTACTCATGAATTTTCTTTTAAATTTGAACACAGAATAAGCCTTTTAAATATTGCTTTGAAATGCCTCTATACTTCATGCAGCAACACTATGTGAGTTATATTAGACATGCTTTCATGATATGTCTTAGTTAAAAGGTTGCAGCTTTCCTTAGAAAGTGTTACACATTCAGTTATTCTGATACATGACGGATCTGATTCAGGGGTGAGATTTGTATTTACGTGCTGTAAACTGGGAAGGTTTACTGGCAGTACATAGCAAGGTGCTGGCAGCTGGAGCTGAGGGACCCCTCGGGGAGGAGAGGCTGGAGCTGCCCTGTGCCAGCCAGAGCCAGCTCCAGCCCATTCCAGTGGACACACCACAGAGCACAGAGCCCCTCAGACAGGCTGATGGCACCTCAGTGGACACGTCTGAGACAGGGCAGAAAATGCCAGACAGGCAGAAGCAGACATAACAGGAAGGGTGAGAAGCAGCAGAGGGAACATCACAGTCAGAGAAGGAGAAGGACGTGCTCCATGTGCCCGAGCAGGTATTCCCCTGCAGCCTGAGCTCAAGTGTGGTCTCCTACATACCAGTTAGTCCATCTTAAAGTTCACATACCCACACACAGAATTGTGAACTAAACCACACAGAAAATAGAGGCTAAATTACATAGAAAATAGGAAGAGAGTTTAATAACTTTTACAAAACTTATAAGTTTAATATTACTGGCACAGTGCTTGGCCAAAAAAATGTACTGTCAGTTAATTGCTTAAATGTGATATTTTATTCTTTTTTCTCCACTTCGCTATTGCTCCTCCCTGATCCAAATTTCTCCCTCCATTTCCCCACTTATGATTCTTCATCTAAGCACCCCACAGTTGTTTTGCACATTTCTACATTCCTTTTAAAATATCCCCTACCAAGGTTTGGATAATCAACCAGGCCCATGATATATCCCAGAAAGTTTATTCATTCCCATGAGTCCCATGACAATCTAACTTCCCCCTTCCTGTCAGTTACAAATTTTTGTTTGAGCTTCTTCATGGTGCACTTGAGCGACTGTGTCAGTGGCTCAGCCATTGGTGGCATAGGAGCTCTTATCCTTGTTATGCTCGCTGTTATCTCCTGACTCATTATGTGTATTTACTTATTACTTTTCCTATCTCTTGTTTCTGTTTACTAGTGAGTAAATTACTCACCCAATACTCTCACTCAAACCAGATATCACTGCAACCCAGGGGTTCACATATCCTTTGAGTTTTCTACTTCTTTACAGAGCTGACACAATGACTTTACTCTCATCAATATAAACCAGCTAGGACAAATAAAATGTTAGCACGTTTAAAATAAAACATAAAGTGAATGTAAAGTAATGCAATAATGAACTACGAAACTGGTTAAATTCGAACTATGTGGAGACTGTTGTTTAGCATCATAGAGTATTTTTCCCACTTATTTATTTTAGATTTGATTTAATTTAATCAGATTTGTCATAGGTTTTTCTCTTCAGTACAGAAAAAAAAAAAATGTGAGTTTTAGTCAGTTTGCTGTGCAATGATTTTGATAGGAAAATGAAGAGTAATTATAAGGTTAACCAACATTACATGTCTATCTAGAATAAAAATAATATCAGAATATTTTATCCATTAAAACAATAGAATAAGGACGTAATAGACAAAAATATCTTCCAGAACAAAGAATTTCTTAATAGTTGTAGGTTTTTTCTCATGTGGTGTATGTTAATAATACTTTGCATTTTTAATACTTTGCATGATATGAACAGAGACTTATATTTCATGATCTGCATGTTTGTTTTCTCTAACACAATATAAACCATGGTAGAGGTATAGACATAAGGTGCCATTAATTGAACTTTTAAATAGTTTCTTTGTTTGTTTATTTATTTCTTGGATAAAAACTTCACTATATCTCATTATGTAGTTCACACACTACATTAAACCTGCTTTCAGAACATGTGTGATGAAGACATCAAAAGCTGATTGACAATAGACAATTGTTTTGTGTATGTAGGTCCAAATAAATCTCCCTTCTACTTAGCTAGATAATAGTGCTAATTCTGTGGGGAGGAAAGTTTTACCTCACATGTGAAGCACTCAGAATATCTTGGGTTTCTAATTAGCACACTTACACAGTATTGTCCCTGATATGCAGTGATTGCAGCTAGCATATTTACCAGCACTAGTATACTTCTGAGATTTAAAAAAGAAATAAAATATGCAAATACTGGGAAAGGATATTAGTCGTAGATGTTTTATTATGACAGAGAGGAGAGCTAGGAGCAGATACTATGCTTTGTTATTGTGTCCCCCAAAAGAGCATATTACAACTACTCAGGCAGAGGAAACTTCCTGATGAAAACCAAACTCTGTCTCAGATAATTTACACTGCTATTCATCTTCCCTAGCTGCTCCTGTGTCAGCAGACCCAAACTCTTGCCAGACCAACAAATACAGTCTCCAAGGTTTCAAGTTTTCAAGCATCAAGTTTGCAATGCAACTTGAATCTCTGTATCAGACTTGATTTATGTGCAATTCATTTCTATGAACTCACAGCTGACTGCACGTTCTCAGTGCCTGGCTCCACCAAGACTCACGAGCATGTGTTAAAGCTGTGCTACTTCTTACACACTCTTGGCAAACTCAGGAGAGGGAAAGTGATGAAGGTGTGGAGACCAGATGAAGAGCAGAAGTGAACATATGCTGAGACAAGGTTAAATGCATTGTTTCCAATCTACCTATAGAATAAGAACCTTGAGATAAATTAGGAAATTCAAGAAATTCCACCAGGATACACCTCTAAATAGAAAACTCAAACATATGGGCTTCCTAGCTTCTGGGTATATAAATTTATTGCAGTGTGCCAACATACACAGTATCCAGTTCCCAATAATTATGAAACAGACCATTAACTGTTCTAAACTGTTGTATCTCTTGGGATCCAGGGTGATATGTGAAATCATCACATAGCTATAAATGTAGAAAAAAATGACAAAAAAACATAAAATTGTTTTAAAAGGATAATTTAGGAAGACTGATTACCAAAACATATTTACACCACGTGGGCAGGTTAAGATCAAATTTGGAAGAAATCCTCTGGTTAGAAAAAAGTAAGAATTGCTTTCCTGATCAGTATCAATGAAAGAAGGGTGAGACAGTGCCAAAACATAATTTTCCATTAGTGTTCATACCCAAAGTCTCTTTTCATGGGGCATTCACTAAGCGAAACGAATGTAGATAAAAAATGTTGGCACCATTCCTGAATTTAGTCCCAAATAGACAAGCAAGTATAAATTAATAATGAACCAGTAAAACAATTGTATTAGGGCATTATCTCTTGTGTCTTTCCTATTAGCAGATTTTGCATGGCTAAAAAGTCTTGAAGAAATGTTGTTGTTAGGGTCGTTGTTGAGGTGAAGCAGGTGAAGAAGCAGGAAGAGCCTTTGCAGGGGTTTCACAGAGATTTTTATTTCAGCCACGCGTGTGCACAGTCCTGGGATTCAGAGACAAAAGCAAGGGGGTTGGTCTGAGAGTCCAGGTTAAGTACATGGGGGTTTGGGGGCAGGGGAAGTAGTATCAGAGACCAATTCCTAGGGGGCATGGGGGTGTTACAAGGATGGCATTAGGGCATGGGGGCCAACAAGGAAACAGGGTGGGAGTGACTGAAAGGCTGATGGACAGGGAGAGGACACGGGTGTGACCTGAGGAACAAGACAGGGATTGTTCTGACCTGAACAGGATTCGTTACCAAAAGGAGACAGCTGAGAGAGAGGCCTCTCGTGACTGAGAGTGCCTTTCAAGGTCTCCACAGAGAAATAAACAACTGTGCTGGGAATCCAAGAATAAAGCTGGTCAGAAGCTTTCTGTGGATTTTTAAATTTTTACTTGTTATTGTTTGAATCATAAACCTTTCTCAAGACATTTTAGACTTGATTAATTTTAAGCAACCCCACAGCAGAATTCCAGATGAAACCTAGGCAAACCTGTGTAAGGATGTTCTTAGGAAGCACAAAAGATGTTATAGACAATGATTATTTTTTCACAGAACAAATTATTCTGTGCTTTGCTTCTACTTCTGACATTCATAAGCAAAGTTAGGTTTAGTATTCCTCAGAGAAGATTTAGTTTTTCCTAAACCTAGAAAAGCATGTCTTTTTAGAACTAAAGAAGGGTGGACACACTGCACAGAGATTGCCCTGATCTACAAATCACTTTGTGGTCCATCACGTGGCACATTGACCATGCTTCATGTGGGAATTAACAGACCAATCCTGCCAACAACCTGGAGATGTCACTTTCACTCACCAACAGGATAATATTTTTTCTTCACCTACCACCAGGTTAGATAAGATAGCTGGGTGTTGTGAACACTGTCTTGCTTATCTATTCCTCTATTCTTACACAGAAAAAAATCTGCTGATATCTTCTGGTATCTGCTGGTATCTGCTGGAAGAAGTAAGGCAATGGCAACAACACATAAAAGGATCTTAAGAGTATTTTTTTTTTTTTTTTTTGCTACAAGTAACAAAATACTGGAAATATGAGGTGAAAAAAAGGGGGAACAGTATAAATTGCTGTAGAAAAGACAGTAATCTTGATTTAGGCACTAACATGAATGAAACACACAAGATCACTGACAGGAGTCTGCTAACTTTCAGAGCTGATGCAGCTTGAAATATGGGGAGGAAGTAATATAAAGTCCATCTAATAGGGTAGCCAGTTGTGAAAAAACCCTTTCACTTTCTGTGAAAATTTGACAGTACAATAGTTTCTGATGAAAACTTATGAAAACAAGTCCATTATTTTGGTATGAGTATCCAAACAAAAAGTCATAACTGGTAGATACCATGTTTTACTAGTTAGGTTTGTACTCTTATGAAAAATATTTAATCAAATTGGTTAAAAGTTGTCTTTTCCTGTAAGTTAGTGAAATTAAAACTTTTACTTGGTGGAAAAGGATAAGTAGAGAAAAGGAAGTAAATAGACTCTGCACTAAGTGAGGAGGGTCCATTTCTAGGCTATCCTTTTATTCTACCCAAAACCAAATTTCACTCTCAAAATAGTGACTAATGTTCAGAAGGGGTGAGAACATAGACAATATTATTATTACTCTTTAATTTATACTTGTAGTCTTAATATTATCTCTTAAATTCTTTGGAGCCTATAAAGTTATTTCTTCAGGTATAAAGGATATATAGCAGATAGAACCAGCAATGAAATGAGAGCTAAAAGAAATTGTGCTAAAACAATTCAGTGTCTCTTAGAAAGAAAAAGAATTATGGTGTGAAAAAAGACTACAGAATATAGTTTCCTCAATGAATGCTTCAAGAATATAAAAGAAAAAAGATTAGATTTTGTGGGATACTGTATACCAGTTTTGAGGTTTGAAAAAAATTCTGCTTCCAAGTACTTATTACTTTAAAGGTGTGAGCATAGTGGCAGTTATGCTTTTAGCACAGGCTATATATTGTCAATAATGTGACAAAAGCACTGTACTTATTACAGATACTATAAAGCATGGATATAGTTTATTTGATTAGCTCATTTTGCCAATAGCATTTGATAATTAAAATTAAAAAAAAAGTATTTAATTTCTAAAAAAATGAAGACTTACGTTTTTACTTGCTAAAACCCTTCATTTTTTTCTATTGGTACCTATAAGCATATGAGAAATATATGTATTTCTTTGGTGATATTCTGTCTTCTAGTAAATACATGGGATTTTGACAATGACTTAAAAGGACCTAAAATTACACTTATTTTCGCCATTATACAGTTTAAAACAAAAATTAGTTTAAAACAAAACAAGTTAATAAACAGAATCAGGTATAGGGGGGCTACTGTTCAAAATAAAAAATATCTCAACAGAGAAATACTTTATGCACTTGTCTTCAAGTATTTAGTTTTGTGACCTAGACTGACAGTATGTAATGCATTAGTTTATATCTGAAAAAGAACTTTGCCAGGATGTCACCTCACAGTTGGTATATAATATATTATACTGACAGATAATAAATTATATTTATGACAATTGCTGCAATTGATGTGGGTAAATCATATTGATTTTCATAGGAGGCATACTCATTTGCATTCCATTTGGAACTCTTTTATCAGTTAAAGGCAATAAACATTTAATTTACAGCTTAAAAATATATTGATTTAAATAAATAATAAAATCTTAAATAAATAATTTTGTGGGGAAATATGTTTTTTTTAAATGTTTAGTTTTAGTTTAAAAATGGTCATCTTTAAATAAAAGTACCTTGTATTCTGTCATCAACCATGTTTCAGCATTACATTGTGAAACATGGATTTGTGTATGAAAGATGCAGAACTTACAAGGTAAGTATATTCAGGAGATTTTGATCATGCATAAATGACTTAGTGAAATCTAGTTTGTAACACACCTGCCTAATCTATCATATACAATTGTGGAACAGCAATATAATTTCAATTTACTGAATAAGTGAAAACCTGTATATTTAAAGTAATTAGAGTAAACTGGAATCAGGCCCTATATACTTCTCCTGGTAAAAATGTCAGGGAGGACAGAACTAGTTCTGACTGGTCTTTCACAATAATTTTGCCTCAACAACTGTGTTCTAAAGTATGTTGTGATTACTCTAGAAGTGAGTATCACTGTGGAAAGATAACACAAGAGAAAATGTGCCATGTGAATTTTAAGATAATTCTGCATATTACAGAACATAAACATATTAGCATTGCAAATATCACTATTTCAATGTTATTCAGCAGTTTTATCTATTAATTATTCTGCTTTTCTGGTTTTTACTTTTATATATATTTTTCCTTTGTAACCTTCTTCCAGGCCTCTTAGAAACATCTAAGAAACTAATGCAAAATCATTCCAGCCTGTGTTAGGTAACAAAATGAATGTTGATGAGCTAAAAAAAAGTATAAGTAGAAAAAATACTCATATTTTATGAATATTTTTTATTTTTGAGTATAAGAAATACTATGGTAGAAATTCTGCTGCTGAGGACACCTTGCCCTGCTTACTACATTGATGTTAACTTGTTTATTTTTATTTTAATGGTTAATGCTTTAAGGGGTATCTAATAAAGAAGAGACTATTAAAAGTTATGAAGAATACAATTTAATGTAAACCATATAATCAGATATTTATATGAAATTTTACTACGAGATATGAAACTAGATTTTTTTTTAATTGTTCAACAGGTATGTATCAGTAATAGCTGAGAACCAGAAAAAACTGGAAACTTCACTGACAATGACACAGGATCATCAAAATTTTCAGTTAGATACTTTCTGTTTTTTTTTCTCTGTTATAAAAGAGTATAAAGCTGTGGGTTTCTTTTTCTGGAACTTTCATTTTACACTATACTGCTGACAATCAGGAAATTGATAACTAGTAATCTAATACAACAGTTTATCTTAGTCCAGCTGAACAATAAACTTTCTTTTACATGTCCCAAAATTTATAAACTCAATCTTCCCTCATAAGTGAACTAGCAAGAAAACCCACCTGAATATGAAATATATCCACCCAGATGTTATCTAATTGAAATGATGTTGAAAGCATGAACTCATTATGCTCACCATGTCCTGAGAATGCTAAAATATAGAAGTGCTTAAAATAGACTGTTTTTTACACAACAATTCTGATGATCTTGTTTATGCAGTAAACCATTTTTCTTCGTGCACAAGGTAACTGTCATTCCATAAATTAAAAATTTGCTTCCTAGTCCTATCAAATGTCACATTTTTTGATGTTACATGAACAAAAAAAATTAGTTTGGTATTCAAGCAAAATGTTCTGAACAGGTGTGATAGCTTGACATCAGCTGGATGCCATTGCCTACCTAATCTATTTTATCACTACTCTTCTTAGATGGACAAGGAGATAGCACAGGGTTATGGGTTAAAGACAGGGGGAAATAAGTCACTGATTATCGATGTGGGCAAAACACACGCAACTTGGGGAAATATTTTGAACTTATTACCAATCAAATCAGGGTATAGTAATGAGAAATAAAATCCAATCTTAGAAAAACTTCCATCCACTCCTCCCCTCTGAGCTTAACTTAATTCTTTTCCTCCTCTCCCCAGCAGCACAGGGGGATAGGGAATGGTGGTTTTGGTTAGCTCATCACATGCTGCCACTGCTTTCTCCTCGTGGGGAGGGCTCCAGACTTCTCAAACTCTTCTGCTCCAGTAAGAGTTCCCTCCCACAACAGATAATCCTCCAAGAAATCCTCCAACAACTACTGTGAGTTGTCCCCACAGGCTGCAGTTCTTGATTAATTGCTCTAGCATGGATGTCTCCCACCAGGTGCAGTCCTTCAGGAGCAGACCAGTGTGGGTCCCCCATGAGGTCACAAGTGCTGCCAATAAACCTGCTCCACCAGGCCAGGAGTCCTGCTCCAGGGCAGGATTCCCAAAAGGTCAGAGTTGCCTTCAGGCGTTCCCCTGGTTTGGCATGGGGTCCTGCAGGGGCTGCCAGTGGATCTCTGCTCCACAGTGGAACTCCATGGGCTGCAGGGGCACCCCAATGGGCACCACCATGGGCTGCAGGGGAATCTCAGCCCCAGCACCTGGAACACCTCCTGCCCCTTCTTTTTCACTGACCTCGGTGCCTTTGGAGATGTTTCTCTCACATATTCTCACTCTTCTCTCCAGCTGCTGTTTTGCAGTGGTTTTTTTACTCTTCTTAAACATGTTATTGTCCAGACACTACCGGCATTGCTGATGGGCCTGGCCTTGGCCAGTGGTGGGTCCATCTTGGAGCTGGGTGGCATTGGCTCTGTTGGACATGGGGGAAGATTCTGGCAGCTTCTCATAGAAGCCACTCCTGTAGCCTCCCCACTACCAAATTCTTGCCACACAAACACAGTATCATGGGATATCTCTTGTATTTGCCTGCCTATCTGAACTCTACTTTCTATGAATTGAACTACATAATATAAGTTCTTCCTAAACAATTACAGAAAAATTTGATTCAATTGCCTTGTATATTGTAAAACCTAGTCATCTATTTTACATCCTTCCAAAGTCATATACATATCTAAGAGCAATTTTGTTACATATTAAACATTAGCAATTATTACAGAGAAAATGTTTGAAACTCTGAATATGTATGTGAGTGGCTAATATTCTAGAAATATTGAAGATCTGCAAATTGTTGTATAGCTATGACCGACCTATTTAGCAGCATTACAGTATTACATCTTTAATAATCATTTGCAGTACGACAGAGATATCTGACAATTTAAACTACATAGTGTGTCAGGTAACTTTCTTGTTACACCTTCCTTGACAAAAAGGATATTTGTTAGGTCATGTTATCATTTGTTTTACATTCATTTTCAGACTATCCACACTGACATTCTAAATATCAAGACCTATCATTTCATCTCATGATGATGTTTGGAAGTGTGTGAGGAGCTTTAATGTTCCGCAGATTTCATTTAGCTCTGTAACAGCCTAACAGATTAGTATGGGATCATTCATTAGTGTGACAGAATTGAAGACTGAAAGCATAGATAAGGGGATAAGTGAGCTGGGGTTGTTTAACCTGGAGGAAAGGAGGCTCAGGGAAGATTTTATCAGTCTCTACAACTACCAGAAAGGAGACTGTTGACAAGTGGCAGTTGGATTCTTCTCCCAGGCAACCAGAGACAGGACAAGAGGAAATGGCTTGAAGCTTCACCAGGAGAAATTCAGGTTGGACATCAGGAAGAATTTCTTCACTGAATGGGTAGTTAAGCATTGGAGCAGGCTGAGCAGAGAAGTGGTGGAGTCACCATCCCTGGAAGTATTCAAGGAAGTATTAATGAAATGACTGGACCTGGCGCTTGATGGACCTTGGACTCAATGACCTAGGAGGTCCTTCCCAACCTTAATGATTCTATAACTCTTTGATTTCACAAAGGATTTCTTTTTTCCTTTATCTCTTCTTCTCCTTCAATTCAATCTGATAATGTCAGGATATAAGATCAAAACTATTAATATTTTTATTATTGCTGTTACATCTGTGGTATCAATTACCTAATAATAGTCTTGAACTGACATAGAATAAAGTGACATAACCTGTGCTGATATAAACTAATGTTTCCTCAATTACTTCAACAGAGTTATTATAATTTAAAACAATTAAGATATTTCCTTATTGTTTTAGCAGGTCAATGAGGGTTCTTATGATAGTCTTATCTCTGAAATCAGTCCTTAAATATGCTAAGGCACATGATGCTTTCAGACACCGTGATCATTCTTTGCTATTACTTATGAAAGCTTTTCAGCTTTACCTTATGATGATTACTATTGTATTTAATTATTATTTATGAACCATACAACACCACAGAATTAAGTTCTTAGCAGGTGTCACTTCCTTTACTCAGAACATTAACAGACAAAATCTACTTGTGCCCCCTTTGTCCCTGTTTTTAGTGGTCTGTGACAGAATGTGTTTCTTCCTACTTTGTTTTTCACTTGGTTTCCTAGCACTTTAAATCAGGTTCTCCAGCTCCTAATGACATTTTGTTTCATTTTGGCACATGGGATAATCATCTTTGTCATCTTTTTACATCATCAATCATAGCCTTAATGCAGGAAGATAGTGTTTCAGACCTTAATCTCTTGCTGAGAGAGTAGCAGAGTGCCATAAGTTTGCAAGATGAGAATTACCTAGAATTCGGTCTATACTCTATTGCACTGTAGAAATTATTTCATATTCACACTTGTGGCACCCAAGTTTACTCAGCCTTGGTTATCATACTATCACTGTAATTTCATGGCTTGCTCTATCATTCTATGCTCATACTCAGGAGTCCTTGCCTCACACTACTGCTAGCTAATATGAAACCTAACAATATGTAGGAATTTTTGAAAACTTTCTACAGTGTAAAGCTGAAAGAACCAAATTATACAAATGAATTTGCAGCGCAGTTGAATTTTTAAACTTTGTCCTTAAATTTATGCAGATAAGTTTGTAAGTGTCATGATATTTTGAATTACTTGGAAATGCTCTGGTTTAGAATATACCAGCAGTGAAAATGTTTTTGTTGCTTTTATTTACTATATAATAGCCTATTTTTATGTAGCAATGTGCAGCAATCTGAAAGAAGTGTTCAATGATGTCTTATTCAAGTCTTATCAATTTGTGCCCCAGTAATCTTTTGAAATACTTTTCAAGTTATTTTTGTCTTTCTGAAGTCTTTAATATTGAAACTTCATTAGTGTGGAAGATCACTAAGATTACATTAATATATAAATTTATAAAAACATATGTACAACTTCCAGACCTATTCTATATTTCAAACAAATATCTCAACATTTATAGTACACATAATACACTATAAATAATGTTTAAATATACATATATATATATATATGTTGTGTGTATACATATATGCATATTGATTACAGGCCTTCTGCTCCACTTATATGAACAGGGCAAGAGCAGTTAGGCAAAGAATTTCTAAACATGTTACCCATTAAATCATATTGACTGCAGTTACTGATACTCCCAGCAACTTTCTGTTGTCACATAGTTTGTTCTAGTCAGCCGTGGGGAGAGATCATTGTAGCATGTTTTATGAACAAACAACACCGTTTGACATAAGAGAGGTTTGGAAACTAATCATCAAATGACAGGTTTTCCATGCCAAAACTTTGGAATCAGTCAGGCTCTAGCATATTTCCCTCTGGGCTGCAAAGATCCATTTCTTCTGTCTCCCAATTCCCATGACCTAATTACTGAGAGTATTACAAACTTTCTGCCAGGCAACTCTGAACACTGCTTTCTGTCTTAAAAAATAACAAATATATGGTCCTTAGTAGAGCTTTATGAAGAGAGGAATGAGAAGGTCACAAAATAAAGGGAAAAATAAAATATTCAAAAAATATAGTTTGTCTTGCTACCAGAGATAAATTTTTTCAAGTCGAAGGGGAGTAGGAGGTAGGTACAACCTGGAGGATCTTAGTTTGCGAATGGGATTTGGGCACCAATTACCTTCCCTCAAGAGGGGAAGAAAAAGAGAGTTTTATCCTTTTCATTATTAAACCTTAAATACCAGTCAATATTCTGTATGTTTCAAATTCTTTCATGAAATCAAATGAAGAAGCATGAAGAAGAGAAAAACCCACAATGAGAAAATATGAAGTAAAATAAATAATTCCAGAATTAGATTGTGTTTTTACCTGAAAACAGAGAAGTTTTAACATAAGCATGTAGGCGTGTAAAACTTATGTTTACTTATGTTTAAACCATATTGCAGAAATATAAACAGAATTACAATTGGCAGGGTAACATCATTGTAAAAAAGACTTGACAGATCTAGAATTTAAATGTGAGCTTAGCACAGCTGGATTCCCATTTCTTAAAATTGTACATGCATTCCATATTTTGGGTAAGCAAATTGTCAAATATGTGACATGAATTGCCAGAAAATACTTTTATCCTTCATGGACATGGAATCCTTGGGTATTTTTGCTACATTATATCCTTATTGTTATTTGGTTAAGCACATTTTTGTTGAGTAGACAGAATGAATATAACTCAAATTATCAGGTGATATAAAAGTTTCAAGGTGCTCTATAGAAGAGTCACAGAATGTACCTACAGTAATTCCATACCTGCAGTAGTGCAGTCCCATTAAGGAACTTTGTAAAGTACATGTTTAAGGCAATATTACACTGGGGTGGTGGACACTGCCAGGGCTACAGTCTTTAAAATTAGGCAATGCTTTTGGATGATACAGGATGGTTTCCCTTCTATCCTACTATGTTGGAACAAAATCCCTTTTGAAACTTCACATTTGAAAAGCAGGGAAAAGAAGATAAGGAAAAAGACAAAAGAACAACCTCTGGAGTTTGCCATAATTTGCTTGTAAAATTATATATTAATGATGTCACAGATGCATATACACAGTCAAGCAGTGAAAAGAATTTATTGACCATTGCTACCTATCTATTTACAAAATGAATTCCAGCCATCACTTCCTTAATGTGATACACAATGAGGCACGAAAGAGAAGTTATGCAACTCAAGAGCCACCACATTTAATGAAATCTCTATGAATGTTATGATATTCATATTTTCCTTAATTTCTTCACATTGTTATTTTCTCACAAATGCATAAAAATAATCCAGTCTGGTTTCTGTAATATTCAACAATTATACTAAAATAGCACTTCTGAAGTCCTTAGCTGGATTTGCCCTGCAACAGGATTTAACACCTGGATCATACATGATTTTTCTTACTGAATATTAGTAATCAATTTGAACTAAATGATAATTTTCAGCAGTGCATCTCTACAGGACCACCACAATACTTTAACTAATTCTGTCCATCCCAATGATTCCACTTCTAGCCTCCACTCTTGTTCCCAATATCGTGACCTTTTTTTTTTTTTTTTTAATTTCTAAAATCTTTTGAATATATTGCATCATCTTCCTGTTCTGCATTCTTTCTTCTTTTGTGTACCCATGCCACTCTAGCACTAATTCTTCACTATGTTTACTATTTCTAATGTCTTAAGTTCATTTTATCCTCTTTCATCCTATTCTATCAATGACCTTATCATTGTGACAGCTTTGACATTAATGTGGCAACTTCTTGGTTGTCCTAACTTTTTTGGTTCTTTTTTTTTGATCAGTGTGGTTTTTTGTGGGTTTGCATAATTTCTTTTTTCCTTTTGTGAACTTTTCCTTCTACTGTCACTTATCACTTATGCTAACATTTTTGTCTTATCTCAGATTTTTCATATCATGTCCTTTCCCAATCAAAAAAAAAATTTGGATGCATGAGGACAACAGCTGCTTGAAAAATTCTTGGAACAGATCTTATTTCTGGAGGACACATTGCATCTTCTGTAGATTCTCTTGTATCTTCTATCTGGAATCTTCCATCTGAAGAAAATTTCAGATGGCTCATGGACACAGATTAGTATATCAGTAGTGATTCTAATTTAGGAGTTTATAGGACTGTAAATGATGTTTTATCTAAATGTAAAATGTGTTGATCTGGTTTTCAAAAGCCAAGTGTTAAATGTCACTTGATAAGGAACTAGATAGTGTTTATGATGTTTTACAGTCTCTTTATTCCCACATTGTCTAGTTTCAGGCAAATAACTAGATATGATTATAAATGAGGCATACCTTTGTGGCAAGTAATATAGAAAAATAGGATGGCTACACTAGTGTAGCTCAAAGGTACATCTAATCCAAACTTTTCCCCGATAATAGCCAAAAGCAGACACAGAGAAGAAAGCAGAAGATGATAAAAATATGTAGCAATATTTCCCCTGGATACTTTCTTAGTCTCACTGGATCACAGATTCTGAGCTGGAAGTGCTGCATGCATATTTAAACACTTTCTCTTATCCATCATCATCTGAAGCTAAAAACTTTTGAATCCACACATGATTCTTAATACAAGTGTTAATATTCAACATGTTCTACAAGGAATGACTGCTTTTTACTTGGTTTTGTATGCATGTGAATTATAAAGAGGAATATACTGATATCAAAAGGAGTGATTTTTATGCTGTTGCTTATAGAAATGTGCAAACTCGGTTTTAGGTAGGTTTGGATCCAATAACTGGCTTTAAAGATTTGCCATTATTGTTTCAACACAGTGGAACAATAGGTCTTAAACAGCATCACAAATACAGAGAAAGGTTTCATGAAGCCTTTATGGGTCAGTGACATATTTATTAAAAGTAAATATTGAAAAATTTAAAAGATCAAATACCCTTCATGTATGCTATCACTGATAAACGTTATTGATTCATACAAGTCCTACATATAGCACAGAAATACTTCAAGACAAGTGGAATTTCCCTATTTCCAACCTATCATAGGCATATTACTTCATAATTAATCTTTATTTAACAAAATTAGTATTTTGTTTATCTACTTCCATTCTGGTCCTGTTTTCAATGAGAACAAACACTTCAAAAAAAGGAACACAGTCAACCTGCGCTACTTACTGTGTAAGTTGTTATATTCACATTTGTAGGTTTTGAGTTTAGGTGGTGTCATGGTACTAAGACATCTAGAAAACCAGAAGTATTAAAACTATTACCTTGACATCAACTTCTTGAAGGAAAATGACAGGTTAAATGATCATATTTGAACTTTGAAAATATGAGCAAGGCTTCTAATTTTTAAATGTAACTTTTTAGTTTAAAAAGTAGCATAGAAACTGAGTACTGCCATTGGTAATAGGAGTTTTTACTAACTTTGCAGAGCCTCAGACTGGGCTGTGAGTCTTACCTTTTCTGGACTCAATCTTGACTTGCTTGGAGCTTTGTTTTAATCAGTTAAGCTGAAAGAGCAATTATCTAATGACCAGGTGGCTATTAATTAATTTTTGTTTACTTTGGCTTTACATGAGTGTTGCAACTTTGTTAACAAATTCTACGTAGATAGCAATATCACTTAGTTATTCTGTGGAGAATGTGTGATCCGTGGCCCTATAATAATCACAAAACATCTAATACAGGACTGGGGTGACAGCAGAGGCCTTTAGAGTATGTACACAATATCATATTAGACTTATTAAGTATATAAACAGCTCCTCTGTTAATAATACAAACTTAGAAGCTGAGCAAAACAGATTTTAATGGTAACAGAAAGAAGCAAGTATACCCAGCGTATGCACTGGATACCATTGGCCAAAGTCATATGTAATATAGAGTTACAGAAGAGTAAAGACAGCACAAAGGATAAAGTCTGTTAGAAAACAGACAAAAATGGTCCCAAGTAGACCCTGGAGCAAGGACAAAAACTGTCTCTTTCGAGAATGTATTTTTCCTGACAAAGAGGGAGAAGACAACCCCTTGACTGACATCCCATTCCTTGGATGGTGAGAGAATGCCAACAGCTTATCACGACACCTCAGAACCCATGCTTAAAGAATTGGCTTGGGGTCTCTGAGAATACTGGGAATGGCCATGAAAACATCCTTCCTCTGGTGGATTTGGCTGCTGAGGCTCATGGCCAGCTTAGAGATGGCGCAGTGGTGACTTTGAAAGAACAATCTAGCAGAGGAGTCAGTGGAAGGTCCAAGAGAAACAGCAGGGAGACTCTGACTGGTCTTTCTGTCTATGCCTATTGCTTTCATTTGAGACTAGTCCTGAGCCTTTAACAGCATGACTGGACAACTTATCTCATTTATCCAGACAGGGACCCTGAGCTATGGGCTGAAGTCCTGGCCTGACCTCATCCCTGCCTTGGCACCGACAACCTGGCGCAGTCACGGGGCGATATCTGGGGCTGGTCATTGTCTGTGAACCTGGCAATGGAGGAACAAGTTTAGCTTCCACAGGGGTTTGTTTTTTTTGGTTTTGTTTTGTTTTGTTTTTTTGTTTTTTGTTTTTTTGGTTTGATTTTGTTTTTTCTTAAGATATAACAATTGTTAACTGTAGCTTTCCTAATGAGGTTTCTTTTGTATTTGGATTATGAGTGTATGTACCAATGTGAATGAATTAATAGTAATAGCCATTTGTGTTTGTTCACACTATTAAAATTTGAATAATTTATTTTTCACTTATAGAGCTTTTTCTCTTTCTGCCTAGAGCTGTCCTAGAATTGCCAGATTCCTATTTAATCCAAGCTCAATCTGTTCAGAAGTTTTCAGGAATAACACTTGTTGACATGAGACTGCTTCTCATCAAGTGTCTGATACAGACAAAACATATTTACATTGTAATACCATAATAATGTCTCAGACTTTTAAGTAAACCTGGTTCCACCTGACTTACCTAAGACACACTCTTCTACTGTTTTATTCCTGATTTTTTCATGTCTAAAGCAAAAAACTTGAATATTCATTTAAAAAGAAACTTATATCCTAAATTACTGTTTGTTTTTTTCCTTTTAGCTACAAAGAAGATAATGATTTAGAGGCTGCATATTAGCTTTGCCAGTGCTTACTCTTTTCAATTTTATAAGTGGCGTCTTTGACAATATTTCTGGAGAAAGTCTCACACAAGAATTATTTTCTATGGTTTCTAAATCTCAAAACAATGCTCATTTTGCCAGGTTTCTCCTATTACTACACACATTTCTTGACTGAACTACTGTTACTTCGATTATGTACTCATAAAGGCTTTAGTAAAGCAAATGTGTATTTAACCATTCATAATACAATTTTGAATAATACAATTAAAATAACCGTGTCATTTGTTACTGCATGACATGTTTCCCCCTCATGGTCTCACTGCTAGCAGTCATACTGAAATATATACACAGACACAGGTAATCCTTAGCTATAAATTTTCAGGTGATTTTAAGAAAAATATATGGTAAGAAAGAAACTGAGCTGAAATGACAATTTTCATCTATAGCAATCTCTTTAAATATATACTCTGACTTTACCAGTTCCACACTGGTTGCTGTTTTTCCTTAGCTGATATGAGGAATTCTTAGTACCCATACTTTGTCACTGGGCCTTCTTACTCAAGTGGATGCCATTTCTTCCTATCAATCCTCAATCCCCAAGTTATGCATGTGTCATAGTAATAAAAACAATTACATTTATTTTTCAATTCAGAAGAGCTTTGAAATTGCAGAACTTCTATCTAGAAATAAACTATTAAATACTTAAAATTTAAAACACATAATTGTTTCTTAATCATCTCATTGTTTTTTTTTATTTTAATAAAAATGCAAAGTGAAAAATTTTGTTGTTGTTTTTCAGAGGACACCCCTCTAGAAATACAGTTTTCCTAGCTAAAAATATGTGGGGAAAGCACAACCAAGATATTCATTATGAGTACATCTCCCCGTGCTGCAAATCAAACTGTAAGATCATTTTTTCTGTAGGTGCCAGTTAAACTTAATGAACTGCATAAATTAATAAGGAAATGTAGCAGTGAAGTTAACTGGCATCATACATTTAGAAAACAATACTATATTGTTTCAATTGCAAACTAAATATGTTTTTCCTGTTCTTTGCTTTATTGCAAATAAATGTACTTAGAAATAAATATTTTATAACAAAAGAATTCCCAGTCTACTTATTAAAAGTGTTATTTCATAGTTTTGCACAAAATACTGTCTTATCATTCCAGCTCACTGCCAGATATGAGTAGAGAAAACAGGGAGAGGAAAACACAAAAGCAAAGAGGGATGGCAATAAAAAACTTCCTGCACCTCCTGTTCCACCTTTCCTGACTGGGCAATGGATTTTCACATAAAGCATTCCAAGAAGATACTATATAGGGTAGGAGATATACAACAAGCTCCCAGCATTGCACTTGTGTTACTTTGGCCTCCAGTTATTTGTTAGCATGAAAAATGACTTTTTTTTTTCCAGATTACCAAAACGTACAAATAAGCAAAGGTAGGCGGTGAAGTCATCTATTTTGTGAAATCATTGCCACTTCAGTTCAACTGTTTTTGATTGATGTCATTAGATAGTTTTATTAATGTCAGCCTTGATAGTCTCTTATTTTGGGCTATTTTCCTAACTCTATTTCTATCTCTGAATTATCTACCCAACTTTTAACATTACCTGAAAGTTCATTTTGTGTAGTATTCAGTTTCTGTGAGCTCTAAGAATGGTCATGAGAGCAGTGTCTAAAGATGCTATTTAAAATCCATTTAGCAAAATGGTGTGGAGCAAAGAGAAAAGGTAGTACCTTTTCCAAGAGTTTAAATGGGTGGACACCTGAGAGGGACATCAGCTCACTCTGAAATAGCTGCTGGATTATTACTTTGCTGCTTGAAACTCTTACAGGTGCACAGCCTCTCACAGGTAAAACAACTCTGTACTATCTATCTGATGCTAATCTAAGTTATCTGTTGCAAATTCTTCAGTGTTTGTGTTATCTGCATAAAAAAACCTAATGGTTTATTTTGATTATGAAGAGGAAAAACAAACAAGAAGAAACCAGAAAAGACTCTATTTAAAACAATATCTTTTCTTCCTTTGTCAGATTTAGCACCAATATTTCAGGAGGGCATTCTTCCTCTGAAAGAACGTTGTTGCCACACGTTTTCTTGGTGAGCGTATACTATGGCAATGTCAAGCAAAGCACTAGAAACCTTGTATTACATTTGATGCAACAAATAAATACAAGCTATAGAAACTAGAACTCTCTTGTAGTGCTGGGTCTACATTTAGTATAAATTATATATATGTCTGTAACACATAAACATGCAATGTATAGATACATATGTAAATATTTATTTATTAAAGTCATTATGAATTTTCTCTCAACATGTTCTCATACTCAGCAGTGGAATTTGGGTGGGACTACTTCACTATACAGAACGAAAAAATGGGAAGGCCTTGATAGTTTAAGGGCTATATGCTAGAAAAAAAAAGGCACATAAAAGAAAAATGGGCTTGTCTTGCATTCATATTGTATAATCTGGGAANCAAAAAGACTTCAGCTGAAGTTTTCTCGAATGTGTAAAGAATGTTTTCATATCTCCATTTTAGTGGGCCAGGAACCCAAGGAGATTTAGAGCCCCTAGGTAAACTTAAGACCTTTAGATATAATTGTCTGCAGTGGAAATTAAATTCTCTCATGATTTATTTTTCTTTCAGAAGCATTTAGAAGCTTATATAGAGATGAGTTGCACTATGGTTGTTACTATCCAAGTATATATAAAATGGAAGACTGAATTAAAAAAATAAATATAAATACAGATGAGTCTGACAAATGAAAAAATTATTACATCCATGATACAAATTAGGAGCTTAGTCAGAGAGGATAAAGAAGGAACCAAAGAGTTGAAGAATATGCATAATAGAACTAGAAGGATAATTCAATATTTTCTTAATATCAGTTATTACTAATTCACAAAACCTTTAGAAAATAATGATTCAATTACATATTTGAGACATTTTTGGCTTATAGTGTGTGTTTATGTTACTGAAATGTGAAGAACTTCTATGATATGACATAGATTACATAATATTGCTTTATATCAACGTGTGATTTTGAGTCTTTACTCTCTCTGCACAACAAAATTAAAAGACCACAACCTTTTGATTACCCTGAAAATTTACAGCTTCTAGCAAGATGTATCTTTATCTATTTCATTAACACTATTTATTACTTTCAGCTGGAAATATTTTCAAGAAAAATTATGAAGCTGTGAATAGGCAGAGAGCTAATTTCTTTATCTCATGAAATATAGAAGAAATGTTTTTCTGTCAGGGTTTCCTAATCTGGAATAATAGTCCTTGGATTGTTTTTCCTGTCAAATATTAAAAAATGCTTTAGTTTACCTCCTATTGAAAGTTCATGAAATGATCATAGATGAAAAGCATTGCTTTCTTTTTGCCAATGTCTACAAATTGATCAGTATGTACTTTTCCTTACACAGGAAAGTACAAATAAAGGTAATTTTTAATCACATAATTGTGCTGCCATTTGCTTCCCTGTATTTATATAATGATTACATCATTATTCATGTCATGGTCTTAGGTTCAGAAGGAAGAAAATAAGCGCGAAAATCACAGCAACATGTTTTGAATCATTGTTTTTAGGAAGAGTACATTTTGTTATATTTGGCAATGTGTAGCAAATATGTAGTTGGGTAGACTTATTGTTTATGTTGAATTTACAGGAAATATGTTTACTTCCAACTCTCCTCTAATGAGCAAGAAACTTGACTTCCTACTACACTCCAGAGTTTGGCCAGCACTACCTAACTAGGAAAAAAATGATTGCTATATATCAGCAACAGCTTTTCCAAAATGCTATGTAAGAGTCATTAATTACTATTGTATTAGTGGGTGACCTTTTGGAATGTTCAGAATTTATAGTGTATTCTCCAACATAACATATTTTTATATTTTTCTTTCATTGTAAAAACTATGCCCTTTTAATAGTCTCAATGAAATCTCAGAGCAAGACAGTGGAGTAAAAGTAAACATACTTCCAAAGTCTAAAGGGTAAAGATCTAAAAAAAAAAAAACAAAAAAAAAAAATCCACCCAATAAATGGGGCTGCATTCTCAACCTCTCCAAAATGGTGTCAAAATGCCTAATAATTGCCATTTCAAAGAAAATGGCTCAATTCCATTAAGAGGAAATATCCTAATTCACAAATATACACAGTGGGTAATGTGTTAATAACACCATTATCAGCTGATAACACGGTGCAGTTAATGTAGCTCAGCAAGAGTTGATTTTACCACAAACCATTGTTTCCTTTTAAAACAGCGTGAGATCTTGGGAAAAATCTCTCAGCATCTCACTATGGGGACTTAATAAACATTAGTCACCACAGTGCAGAAACAGGGAGGAAAAAAAGGTACTTTATATTTCTCTGTTTCATGCTGTTCTATTCAACCTCGCTTAATTAATTAGTTCCTTTAAGCAATGTATCTGATCCTGAGATCACTGACTCTTACATTATTACAATGGACAGTTTTCTTTAAAAAATCCTGAAAACCCACCTTAGCAAGTATCAGAACAGTTTATATGATACAAGGTTGCATTCCACAAATATAAAATTACCAAATAGGACCATCTGTTTTGCATTTTAGTAGTAAGATGTCAGTAAGAATGGATGAGAAGAGGAAATCCTTTTGGTGGAGCTGCATCTCGGAATCCAGAGTATCTTTATTCTATGTTTGCACATCCAAGTCATCCCTGGTTGTTGTTCCAGGTATTCTTGAATCCTAGTTAAGTTGATATACTTGCTATTGAAATGTATTTTAAGACAAAAATTAATCTTTCTTGCTAAATAAATCCGAGAAAAGCTGTTTGGTACAATGAATTTTCATTGTATGTCAGAGTTGGAAAGCAAATGCAACTTCCAGTTGCATGTTAAGGATGAAGAAGTGACCCACAGTACAAATAAGGCTTGTTCCACGATCCACTAAGCAATTGATTCCACTGGAAAATAGGGCTGTGTTTGTGTAAATACTGGTTGTGGTCTATATATGAGTTTTCATCATATAAATCATGAGAAGCAGAATGCTGTGCCTTTATTAACTTAATGGTTAACACAGAAGTATAAAATGAGGCATGCATTCATAGTTTGTAATTGAACTTTATTTTATCAGAAATTTGTTTAAGTTTATATTAGGATTTAATTCTACATACCATATTTCTTATTAGATGCAAGAGACCATGACAAGATTCTGAAATTAATCTAATGATTTATATCTGTGCTGGCTGAATCTTTATTCTATTCCTTTATCATTTTACATCCATCATCCTCTAGATTATTCCCCATCTTATGAAATTGGTAGCTGTTTTTACAGTTGATCTAACTGAACAGTAAGAAAGGATTTTCCTAGGTAGTTGATACTTCTTTGTCTTTNTTGAGATATGATAAGAACAATTAATTGTCTTAAGATGAATCCACTCTTTGCTGAAAGGAGGCAAAGTTCAAGATACTTCAGTTGTTTCTATACAGGCTTTTTATAATTGCTTTAAGTAAGGATTGAAAGCAGTGTGTTCCTCTACCTCAACAGAATTTTCTAGTGGGTTAAAATTTCAAGATTGCTAGAGAATATTTATTTGCTTTAGATGAGAAGTTATTTCA
>VZTT01048461.1:3941-22458 GCA_013400855.1 Buphagus erythrorhynchus
GAAAGAATTAACATCTGCAAAATGAGAGTTGGTCCCTTTCTTTTTATGGGTTCCTTTTCCTCAAATCTTTTGCCCTTTCTTGCAAGAGACAATTTATCAGGTTTGTTTCATGCCAAATAGAGCATTATGAGCTATATCATAAGACAGCAAGTGCAGCATAACAACCACTTCTGAACATGACCTTTCTAATACAAGAAAAAATGTATAATGTATACACAATTTAACAAAGTTTTCTAGAACTCATACTTCAGAAAGCAAAGGTGAAAAGCTTCACTATGGATAGCAACTCTGCTATTTTTAAAGAATATATTTTCTGTGATAGATCTATTTTACCTTAACTGAACCCTGTGCAAGCTCCAGTTTTACCAAGTCCATGTGTTCATTTCATTAAAAAACAGTTTTATTTTAAAATATTCTTCTTTCCCTAGTACTTTCCTCTCAAANTATTCTTCTTTCCGTAGTACTTTCCCCTCAAACCATCAATATTTCAGGACAAAGACTGTATTTTTGTCATATATTTAGACATAGTGCCTGCTAAAAGGCATCCTTGTCACACATCTGCTTCACAGTACAAAAAAAACAAGCAGTGCAAAGCCTCGTAGCTTTACATTTGGTGCTATTCCTCAGTCCCCTACCTAGACAAAGCACGTGTTTTAAGACATTATCTGAATACTGCTTTTTAATGAGCTTTCTCCTTTCTATTTAAAANGGCCACTGAATAATTCTGCCTCCAAATACTGGAAGTTTATAATTTGAAGTAGAACCCATGCTTTACTTGAGGCTATATCAAGAATTTTTCTCCTTTAACACTCAGCAGAGTAGTTGCTTCCCATACTTATTAACTGAGACAAAAAATGCTGTCTTTGCTATCATTCCCTGTGTATTTCATGCAGGTTCCCATTATCGTGGCATTTCTTCCCCCACATGCTCTTCAATCCATGTATCTCACAGATACTCTGACTAGTTGGTACAATGGCTTTGCAGGGATTTCTTTCCATTCTCAGCAGAAATTTAATCCATAAAGATACTTCTTGATGGCTCACTTCCTTCCCTGCAAGCTTTCCTTATCATGCAACTTCACTTCCAAAGACTTATCTGCTCTATCATTTCTATAGACCTTATACCTAAAGATAGCAGTGCCCCATTTTTTAAAAATTCCACCAACTTTCTAAAATAGCTGTTATATCAGTTTCTTCAATTATAACAGATACTTCCTAGTCTTCTCAGGAAGGCCACACATATTTGAGATCCTGTTGGTTGTGTCTCCATGTCCCGATAAGTTGAGATTTCACCTTTTCAAACTTTTTGTTATTCTCTTATTCTTACCAACTTATGTCCTAGTTTTGTCCAGAATTATACTTTCTTAACTTCTCCTTGAAAATATGTTTCTCCCCTCAACAAGCCTACATTTCTCAGCTTTTCCTTGCCTTTGGTTTTAAAGCTATCTTATATATTTTTTTTTAAATTTCCATTTCAAGCATTGCCTGGCTGGCTCTGCATTGGTTCTCTCTCCCCATACGGCCTCTATCCATTCCAATTTTTCCTAGTTTTCTAATGGATATGATATCCTTCCCCCACGCTGTTTTCCTTTGAGCCATGACCTGAGATTCCCCAGCTCCGTCTGTCCCTACACATGACACAGCCAGCATGTCAGAGAATGCTGTCTCATAGAGTCCTGTTTCGAATCTACTACCTAAAATCATACCATTACATGCAATAATTCATCATCATCTCCTTCCATACAATGGGAACACACAGGAAGCACAACTCATAGCTTCACTCCAACCTAACCTAAAATCTGTGCCTGCTGTGTTCACACACATCAAGTTAGTCCTTGCACAGCTCAAACTGGCATTAAGCACCTTGATACCTGCATCCCTCATAGATTCCCAGTTCAATAACTCATCTCCTTCCAACAGCTATGTCCCTGGGTGTGTGTCTATATTACATGGTAATGTAAGATCATCATCCCAAGCTGTGGTTACCCAGGCAGTCTTTCCCCCTGTTCACCTGGCTGTCTGCTTTTCTGGCGAGTTTATTCATTGCCACCAACACAGGACCTGAAAGTCATGTCATGTGAGGGCTGGACTGCTCCATGATGCCTTCAGGTCTCCTTCACATGTTTCTCAAATGCTCTGAATTTCTCTTCTTCGTCTCAGCTAAATCAAAAATACTCTGAAGGCCATGAGCTACTAAGCATCAACTTAATGTAAATCCCATCTACCAAGAAGGCAGGTCCCATTCAGGAGTCTAGCAGTCACCCAATGCCCTGAATGAACCAAACTCATTGGTATTAATACATAAAGCAAGTTTACTACAATTAGGTAGATGGAAAAGCTCAATTCACCCACTTCATCTTTCATTAGATGTCCTTGTCAGGTGTTACTTCTAATCTCCTAATGGAGAAGATGTTGCTTGCTTCTCCATACGCCATCAGCCCCGTTCCCTGCTCACAGGATTTTATTCTTGTAAGGATGCAGCTGCCCTTTCTGAGACCGTCACTTTGAGGGGATGTCACATGACTTTATAAACAGGAATGAAGTGAAAATTTCTGAGATACATACATTTGTCATCTCCACAGCAACAGAGTAATCAAATCAGTGCCCCCTGTGTTATTTCAAAAGGACACAAATATTGCTTGAATAATATCAGGCTGTAAAAGCGCCCCACCACATGTCTGTTTGATTTAAAATCAATGGTCCCTTAGCCTCCTTTCTTCAAGGAAATTAGTCTTACCAATGATAATACCAAAAACTCAATCTCCTCCTTTTGCCTCTTTGGTTTAACTGCTCTATTGAGACTCTCAGGTATGAATGGAATTCTACAAATCACATCATTCACAAGTAATACAAACCCCTTGTAAATTGGTCAGAATTCTCCAAAGAAGAGAGAGCTTTTGAAGTCTGGCTCATTTCTGCTAATATTTTCAAACACACAAAAACAGCAGCATTATAAATTACATCAGAAATCACATAATGAGTAAGGTTAAATTAAAAGAGAAACTTTTGAGGGAAGTGTGGGCTGGGATTCCTATGACAGACAAATATCAGTTTTCACCAGACAGATGTTTGATGAATTTTTTACTTTATCTGCTAAAAGCATAAAATAAACTCTTCTGCAGAAGACTGAGCATAAAAAAATATACATGATTATTAAACCTGAGATATTAGCTAAAGTGATCTGATGAATCAAAACACAGGGGTCTTAAAAAGGAACTATTTTTTGTCATATTTGAGATGGATAGATGCAATTGATATAATTTACCTAAAAGGGGAACTCAGCTTTCAGAAATTTGGAATTATTGCCATTATGGTTTCTCAGGTTGGCCAATGGGGAAAAAAAAAACAACCAACAAAATGAAACAAAAAGAGGGACTCAAAAATCAGTAGTCCTATGAATGCTGATCTTAAACACCAAAGCCATGTCAATAGTAAGACAGCAGGCATAGTGTGCAAGTAAGCTGGTATATTTAAAAGTTAATAGACACCAAAAGTCTTTGCATGCAAGGAGGAACACTTCTAAAATTATCCTTTTCAGGCATCAATATCACTACTGCAGGGCTTTGCTAATCTCTCCTTCCCAAAATCACAGCCGCCTACTTTAGATCACTGCAATTAGCACCAGATGTTCATTTACACCTTCAGAGATCCAGGTTTGTAAACTGAACACTTCTGTGCTATGATAATGTCATTTTAACACCCTTAGCAGGCTTCTGGTTTCCTTCACCTCCCTATTTTAAAATCTACTGATAATTTTAATCCAAAAATACTAAACCCAGAGCTCTAGAATAAACTTCAGTCTTTAGTGTTAATTGTTGGTGTGACCCAGGTTTCTAAGGCAGGTGATCATCATCACAACATCCTAGGTACCAAAAACATCTACTCTACAGCTGACAAATATAACACAGACCTGGGACACCTGCCCCTTTCTGGATAACAAAACCTATTCAGATAACACAAATTCTGTTACATATGTCAAATGCTTCTCTGGAAGCTTGGATAATCATGAGGCTGAATCATATTAATTTTTCAAGTTACAAGAAGCTGAAACCTCAGTACAGTGCCAGGGGCACTTTTTTTTTGGCAGAAGACATGAGTGTTACAGTTTCCAGATTTCCTACAGGCTGAGTCCGGGTGTGCTCCAGCACTTCTGAGCATTTTAGGATAAACTATTTCTTTCTGTAGGTTTCTAGGCTGAATGTTTCACACAACCTTTAGTGGAAACTGAGGATGTTGTCTCACACTGCCTCAGAAAGTGTTTTCATATAATTTAAGAAACCAATTAGAACACTTCTCAGTTGCTTTGTTGGGGGTTTAAGTTTAGTTTTTACCGTTCATTTTTTAGAAGTCTCTTCCAAAAGCTCATTTCTCCTACCTCTTCAGACATGCTGTGACACAGAAAGCCCCCCAGCTGCTCAGAGCTCTCATAAGTTAACTGTGCAGAGGTTAATGCTGGGCAGTACACAGTAGACACAAGACTCTTTTAGGTCCCTGTCAAGCCTAAGATTATTGACAAAATCCAGGGTTCCTTAGCAGGGGCCATGAGGAACAATTCACAACACACATTTCTCAAATCAACATATGAAATGATGGGCATTTTGATGAAAGCTTTAGGACATAAGAAGCAACCTTACTGATCTTACAAAATCATCAACTTCAAGCTTTACATCATATTCCAAGTACATCATATACAGAGGAGGAGTTTTGAGAACTGTTTGCACACAGTCATATTTTGGATTGAGAGGTGTGACTGGGGTGGACATTAAGATGAGCCTGAGGACATCTCAGTACACAGAATGTTCACCTCCCTTGATTTGGTTCAAACTACCTCTGTGAGAATCAAAAGTGAGCTCACTCAGGCATGGATAGGAAACAAAGCAGTCCCAAAAAAATAAGCAAGCTGAAGGAGCTCTCTAAAGAGCCCTAAGAGTTACCAGCCTGGGAACCCAAGTCACCGAATAAGATATTTGTAGAGCTGAGCACTTCCACCTGAAAAAGGGGACACAAAACATAGAAAATGAGGAGAGGGATGATGATCCATAGTCCTTTTTCAAAGGTATGAAACCACACAGCTAAAGAGTAATGTGGAGGCTTTCACTACATAAAATGGGTCATGCTACAGTAGTGAAAATGTAGGCTTAATATCAGTTGAATACTAATGCTATGCAATAATTTCACGAAGAAAACAAGAAACAAATTTCCTGACTGGCACACCTAAAATGAGACCAGATCAAACTTTACAAAGGATCATCTCCTCAAACAAGCTCAGCACTCAAGAGCTCCCAGCCAATCTTCTGGAAAGCTGCAAAAGCCAAGCCTGAAAATGCTGACACTGTTTAATTACTCTCAGCAGGGACTGCAGTGGGCAGGCTGGCCCCAAACACAACTATCCAGCCCACAAAAAGCTCACTTCTCCAGCCAGTGTTTTACCCCTAAAAAGAAAAACAAACCCTCAGTGAATTGTGTGATGGTGCTGTATCTTTTTCCCATCAAGATATTGACTAAGTTTGATTCAGAAGAATCAAACTGTGTGTGATGGAGAAAAAGGCAATTGCTATAGTTTTAGACTGACTTTGCAAAAATCTGTTCAGTTTGAACATGATAATGATGAATTAGATAATTACATTGCGCTGAAAGAATTATTATTACTGAAAATATCTTCTCTATAGCAGCCAGCCCTGTGAGTGTGTATCCCTGTTATTTTAAGGCTTAAACCAATGGTGACCACAAAGATGTACCTTCTCAACGAGTTGTTCAGATGCATTAGTCATTGCCTTTGTGCCTCTGCACACAGAGGCAAAGGAACACAAGATAGAATTATTGTAGCAAACTGTCTCAAAGGTTTGATAAAAATGTCAGGAGAGGGTTAAGCCATGAGCACTGAGTCCCATGCCCAACCTCTGGCAGCAGCTAATGCCAAGCATCTCAGAACAAAATGCAAGGAAATTTTTTGGATGGACATATAGGATGGCATCCTCCCAACTTTGAACAGACAGATGATGGTACCTGTTGTAGAAGTTCTTTCCCTCTTCCAAAAGCCTCATTTGTTTACTATTTTCTCTTACCAGTACACAACACAGTTATCCCCACAAAATCCAAGTTTGTCTTGAATTCTGTTAAAAATGTCACACCTCAACTTTTTGACTAAATGAGTTTCATAAGTAAAATAAAAAGAAATTACTGCCTTTATACAGGGCTCTGCCATGTTTGTTACAATGGCTTCCTGTGTCAAAAATTCTGCTGGACTATCTACAGCTTTATAACAGAGAAGTCTCTCCTGGAGTAGGTAAATCCTCTCTGGGGAGATCCTGGAGGCTTTTCAGCAGTCAGCTCTTAGGCTGCACATATCATCTTCCTGGCACAATGACAAGCCTACGACAAGAGGAAATCAGTCTGTGATACTCATTTTGGGGGGCATTTAATCTTGGAAAGCAAAAGGCTTAGACTGAGCAGTTTCTGAATTTACCAGGCTTTTTTGAGGTAGGTATTTCCAAAGATGGGAAAGCAAGGTGTGTTGATGCAGAACCAACACTGTGATGCTGGACCACAGAAAGGTTGTAACAACCTGCTACTTTGCATTTATTAGGAGCACTTTTATCACACACACACAAATGAAAAAAGGCAGAAAGGCCAGGCACTCTTCAGATAAATAGCTAGTAATTTCAAATAACAAAGCAAAGAAACAATTAAAAGGCTTTGGCAATAAAAGCTTAACAGATGATGCACTGACAAACCACTACAATTACAAAACATATTTTCAGCTAATATAGTTAGCATAATGTACTTTGCAAGCATTAATGTAATGCCAAGGTGGCTGTAAATCACTTTATCAATTATTGAACCACAATAAAATATTTATAAATGGGCTCTTATTATCAAATGCAACTGTGATACTTTTAAACTGTGGTAAATATAAGGGAATGTTCTTATCTTTTTCTTAACAGAAACTTGTGGAGTGTTAATAAATGGCTTTTCTTTAAATCATGCTTTGCTTGCTCTGCATCTTCAGTAGTTCTGCATTAGTGGAATTATACAACTGAACACTGACTCCATTTTTCCACAGTCTGTGCAATAAAACAACCCATTTATTGCTGTGAATTAGAGCCATCATGTATAAAGAGCCTAACTGGTTTAAGAGGTTTGTTCCATGAAGACAACTGGGACTGAGTACATTGTGCAAAATTGTCGATCTTCTATTAACTCCTTTTTGTCATGTTACAGTAAGAACTGGCTTTAAACCGTGCATTTTTATTTAATTTTGGGGCAATCATCAGAACAAAAAGATCATTTTTAGTTAAATGTGTGTCTGAAGCTAAATCAAGTTCCAAAAAAAGCCAAATGTCGGCACACAGCACCCTGAAAAGTCTTAGGGCACCCAGGTAGTTCCCTCAGCCTATCTGATCACCACCTGAAAAAAAATTCTCAAAGCAAGAATACAAAATACACAGGGTAAAACTGGACCTCCATTCCAAAAAGGAAACTTTGGTCAGAAGTCTGTCTCCCAAAATGCCTTTTCAAAGGCTCTACTTAAGTTCCTATGAAAAAGAAAATCATTTTTGAAGCCTCGAGAGTCAGCACCACTGTTCAGCTACAGTAAAAACTATTATCAAGAGAAAATGATAAGAGTAACAGTTAATCAGGTGTCTCCTGAGTCCCTGAATGGAAATCACATACTTGCTTTTTAATGTTACAAGGCTAAAATTTTGAGGATATTCTTTTATAGCATTAGATGAAGAAAGCAGACAGGCTGGTATTGCATTGCCCTTGATGCTGCTGATAGCAAGACAAAAGTGACTACATTGCTCTTCCAAGCAAGAATTACTGTGGGTTTTAGTAGGAATCTGCTGGTGTTTTCAGCACAGGGGGTGTGACAGGGCTTTACTTAGTCTGTTCTCAGGCCAAGGAAAGCATATTTTGGTTCATAGAGAGGGTACCAAGGAAAGAGGGCTCAGGTGCCCAGTGATACAGCAGGTAAGGAGCCACTGTAGAGAGGCAGGTCTGACAAACACCCACAGTCACTGACAGACTACCAAGGCACACAGCCACACAAATTCTTCCTGTGAGGCCTTTAGCCAAAGCTCAAATACTAATTGCAAGATGACACTGTCAGAAAAGGTGATGCTAAGAATTACCTTTGCTGCTGCCACTGCAGCCACAAAATTGCAGCTGTCAGAGTGCTTCTGAACTGTAAACCACCTAATCACATTCTGATTGCACAGTCCAAACATCATCTAGAAACACTGAAGTGCTGAAGACAGCGTTGTTATACTTCATAGAACAAATTGCTAAATATGGGTCTACTTGATAGGGCCAAATCACTACCTAGAAAAGCCTGTGTTACACTCCTCCTGCCCTCCCAAATGCCAGATGAAAAGCACAGTCCTGTCTCACAGGGCAGGCTCAGGAAGCTCTCTGAGACGTGGGGCAGACATTGTCTCTAATTTATGCCCATGTGGCTTATTGAAAAAAGAAAGCAGTAGTGTTACTGAGTGCTGGTTGGTTTTTTTCAATGTTTCCTTCAAAGAATAAAACCTTGGAAAACAATATCTGATGTAAAAAGACGTATCTGGGGTTGTCTGCTGCAGAGAAATGCTGCTTTTGAGCTGCTGCCAGCGAGGTTCCTCCAACGCCCTGCATCAGCAGCCACATCTCAGTGCCTGCCAGCTGAGCTCAGGGAGGGTCACAACAGGGGACAGGGCAGCCTGCAGGACAGATCCCTCTGGAAGAGACCAGGAGGCTGTCAGCAGTCTGAGCCAGCCAACAGGAGGGGTTACAGACCTGCATTTGTCCTGCAGCTCCCCATTCAGCACAGGGAGCCTCTCTCCAATACAGCTCTGCCAGGTGATTCCTTTCTGAAGGCCTCCCCTGGGTCAGTTTGCCGTGACCAAAGCGAAAGCCTTGGGCTGGGGGAGGTGACAGCACTGTCACTGCAAGCTCTTCCCTGCAGGGAGAGCAGCAGCACATCACAAAGCCTGCTGGAGAAAAGCTCTTGGGTGAAGGGAAGCCTGTCCAAGCACAACCAGAACAGCCCAGCCCTGGCAGGATCACCTGGCCCGTTCTGCCTGACAGCTTCTGGAAGGGTGTCACATCTGCTGGGTACATCTCACATTTGGAAGTACACAGAGCTTTTGAGCAAAGCAAACCTCCTGGTATTTTGTCCTTTGGAAAGGCTTCCCTTCACGTCTTTCATTTCAATTTCCAGCCAAAGAATCACATTTTTAAGGGAGATAAGCGAGGCAAGCACAGAAAATACATTTATGGCCACTTCATTTGGTCTCTTAAACACTAGGGCTGACTCGCTAATCCTTCATTGTTGTTGCTAGACAACAAAATGCTTTTCAAAACATCCCTCATCCTGGTCAAATCATATGGGTGACAGCTAACTAACCATGTTCTTAAGATAAGTTTTTCCAATAGTTGGAATCTTGGCATGTATAATTTCTACATGTATTTAGCTCTGGTGTCCAGCCACTGAACTTTCATATTTAGACAGCACTTTCAAAACACACAATAATGAATTAACTTTGTTTCCACAGAAATTCATCCTGAGGCAGTACAACCACACATCTATATCCATTACTCCTTCTCCCAGTCTGTACTCACATCTGGGATTGCTCCAACCCAGGTGCAGCACTATTGAACTCCTAGAGGTTCTTGTGAGCCCACTTCTTGAGGTCAGGTATCTCTTCCCTCTGTTGTGTCAACAGTTATGGTTACACAAATCAGTGCCCATCTGCCTTCATGCACTAAATGGTAGAATCTAAGCTTTTCAGGTAATTTCACAAGAGCTTCACCTTCTCTGCAGTGGCAGAGCAACCTCAGGGTGGGAGGCATAATAGCCAGGGACAGCAAGACAAGTGTAATACCTGTACATTACAAGTGCAGATGTGCCCTGCCGCTCTGCATAACAGCTTCCACTCAAGCAACCTGACAGCTGAGCAGTTCCCAAAACAGTCCCAATCACCAGTGCACAGTGCCTGCCCAGTTACAGTGAGTGGGCTGGAGACATTGAAATGTCAGTGTCATTCTGCAAACAGAGGGTCTACAGCTGAAACAGATGCTTCCAAGACATGTTTTCAGTTACTGCCATCTCCCTTGTCATTGTTTGCCCTTGCCATCACAGGGTGTTTGGGAGAAAGGCTGATACCTGTCAGAGAATGTCATGCTGCTCATAAGCCCCAGTGAGAGATTAACTCACCCCATAATCTTTTGATAGCTAACTTGCTGCTGCAGTGTCTCAAGGCTCATTGTGAAGAAAAACCAGAATGGGCAGAGAGCATACTGCCTATCACTACAAGGCCAACATCCACACAGCTGTTACCTTGCATCAAGAAGGAGATGCACTTTAGAAGCTGAAGACTTAAAAAATTACTATCCTTGCAGTTCATCTCCTTTTTATTTGGTTTATTTGGTTTGCTTGTTTGGTTTGTTTTTTAAATTAAACCGCTGGTCTGAAATCCAATTTTTTTTCTAATACAGTAATATTGTTTCACAAGCATCACAAAAAATAACTCTCTGCAATTTCCTAAGTGGAACAAAGAGTCCTTTCATTTTCCTTTAACCACTTCTGCAACCTTTGTCAAAGAACTCATTACAGAAACACTTCTGAATGAATGACAAGACCTAATGACATTTTTAATCTACCAGCAATATATGAGTGGGACTAATATTACTTAATTTTTCTGCAATGGTAGAGCACCCCTGCCACAAAGTTATGATAACTCAGCCTGGTCTCCTCTTCTCTAGTTATTACAGTGACATTTTAAATGCAGATCTTAAATAGACCTAACAATTATCTACTGTGTACCTAACAATGGCTGCATGATAGGCATGTTACACAGTAAAGATTTTGCATGCTTTTCATTGAAGAACAGCCTCTACCTCACTAGACAATTATTAATTTAGAAAAGGGGCCTTGTGTACTTAATGAAAGTAAGGGAGGGAAAAAACAGATCAAACTTGGTATTAAAATGATCCCAGCCTAGTGGTTTTTCATTTTCTGCTTCTACTTTTACTTTTTTTCCCCCAGCAGCTAAAATCAGAATTTTTTCTTTATTGAAAACATTTTTAGAAGTTAAAGAGTTATTGCTTTGCCTCAGATGCCTGAAGTTTAGAGAAAAACACCAACAAAAAAGCGTAAGTTTAAAAATAAATCCTTTGGCAACCACTGGTGCTTCAAACAAGCTTTAACTCAGTCTGGGAAGGTAGGGTCTTGGTCACATTTCATTCTCTGTAAGACCTATGTAAAAATGTTCTGGAATGGACAACTCCTGATGAGGGAGGCATGTGGCAGTGCAAGGGTTCTGCTGTACCCAAAGTGATTCTGCACAGTGATGTTTGAATCCAATGTTTCAGTTAAAAATATTAACATGCCATTGAAAATAAATCATTCCACTTCCCAAACAATATACATTTCTAAGAGAGAAAAAATGTGTTATACTTCCCATGCTTCAAATATCTCAGTCATGTTTTAAGTACATAAAAAAAGCTTTTTAGAATTCTAGTATTGAAGGCACATTTTCCTTGCTCAGAGTAATCCCATTTCTTGTCTGCTCATGTTGTGATAAGTCTAAACTGCTCTAAGTTAGGAATTCACTGTGCCACGTTTATAAGCCTTGGGTTGGAAAGTCTATAATAACCCTTTGAAAAAGAAATTCCATAACACAAGTTACTACATGTGAAAGAAGCTTTGATTTGCCAATTTTTTCCAACCTTTCCCAGAATACCGTTATCTCCTCATTAACAAGTTTTTATCCAATTCACCTCACCTTCTACCCTTGACACATTCCTCCTGTTTCATTAGGTATCTGCTACCTTCATGTTTTATAAGATAAGGACACAAAACAACACTTTAGAGAGAGACAGAAAAAGTACTTCCATGAATAAAGAAACCAAAATAACATCTATAGCAACCCAATGTCCCATACAAATAACAAGAGCTTGAGCACTTTTAATGGCAAAATCTGTCCACCCCAGGTGGCCCTTTTCTTTTCTCTTTTTTTTTTCCCCTCACTTATCTATAGGTAGGAATGACAGGATGTTCATTAAAAACACAGAAACACTGATATTCAGCTACTGCTATGGCACAGTCCCAGGGTAGATCAAACATTCAGATATTCAGAGTTTGTGACAGAACGCTTTAAGGAAACTTTGATACATACATTAAAGACCACATTCAAAATATTCACAGTTTCTTGTGGATCACAGTCATGGATGTTATCCATGTCCAAGTCCTCCTACTGTCACTAAGCTGACTGATCCTTAGACCCTTCCATCCAGGTCTCACTGAATCTCTGAAATGCCAAGCAAGTACTTTTATAAGCCTGGCTTTATGCCTTGAGCTATCATCAGCACCTGGAAATCAGAAAAGCTGTAACATAAGTAAATCTACACTAAAACTCTTATTATATTCAAATGCTTTATTCATAAAGCTTCATAGTGCATTCCAAAACCTTCAGATCACACAAAAAGACTGTTCAGAATTCCTCAAGCTATCCTTCAGCCATGCTGCCACTCTGAAGGGTTAGATGTGTTTCAAATATAGAATGTGTAATTGTCAACAATCAAAATAGTTACTAAAATGGTTTATGAAGAAAGGAGCCTTGAGACCATGCAGCTTTGGTGTAGTGTTAAAACCAGGGCTGCATGAATACAGAATTCTTCACAGAAAACAGCACACTACCAGAAAGGAAACAAACAGCTAGCATGCTATAAAGAATCATACTCCATTGTCCCTGCTTGGATTGTGCCTCACAGGTGGAGAGCAGTCTTGTGGAATAAAGATAATTGTCTACCAGCAAAGAAATAAGATACATATAGGCAGCATCCAGTAGCCCTAAATGTCTAACTGTTGATTTCCTTTTCTCTCACCATGCAAAACCAGAATATAATTCATCAATTCACTTTTGTGTTCAAAAATGGTGACAGAGAAGGAGAGAAAGTGGGACTGGATGGAAAGTCATGAACCTATTAAGTGGATATTAACCTTTGAAAACTCGAGCTGCTTTTGTTTTTGAAAAGCTGTGAATTCTGAACACAAGTTATTGGAAGCAAAGCAGTGCCAGCTCAAGGAGGCGTATCTACACCGTGGTCACTTCAGAGCCATTTTCTCACAACCTAAAACAAACAGTCTGTTTCCACAGCTGTTAAACCACAACCTGCCTGTTCAGGGATCCCCCCTGCCTGAGCATTCAGGATCCACTCTGGCAGCCACCCTCCCATCACCAGAGACTGTCACTACAGGCACCCAGGCTCCTCCACCACAGGAGGCTCCTGTGACCCCATGGGTGCCCTGCTTGACGCCCTGCACTCCTCACACACAGACAGCTCAGACAGATTTCCTTACTCTTTGTTAAATGGGTCAGTAACAGGTCATGGCTCCCTGCCATGGGCTCCAGTCACTTCCTGACATCCTCAGGACAACCTGCAGCTTGCACTCCAGCTGCACACTCTGTATTCCACAACAATGCCCCACCTAAGGAACACTTAAGGCCACTCAGGAATGTACAGCCCTGGACATATGCAGGTCAGCTTGAGACAGTGGGGACAGAGGACTCTGTGCATCTTAGGGCTGTCATGCCATTTAGAAGTTACAAAAGGTGAGTCCAAGAAAAGATGTCCTACAAGAGAAAGCAGGAAAACATGACATTTAAGAGAAAAAAAAAACATCCTCTCTTGTAAAAGCTACATAGACTATATTTAAGTGTTTCAGTAATTCCTCACTGCAATATGGGCATTGTCACTGTCTTTGTTCTTAACATTTTTCCTGTTCCAATCAGGAATATAAATATAGATAACTGAGAAGGGAGTTAAACATCTGATCTTCCTTTAAGGCATTATCACTCAGGATGCATAGCAATTTCTAATGCTGCACGACCTTTGTGATCTGAGCTTTAAAGCACTGTTTAGCTTTTCTAGCCACATGCTCCTCATCACCAGAGAACCCAAGCACTCTACAGCACTAAAGCAAATATGGTCCCAATATTATTTTGAAGCAGAGACTTCTAAATATCCTTCTAGAGTAACTGCTACATCATACATTCCATTGTGGCACCACCCCACTCGAGATTTCCTTCAAAGAGTCTGCCTTGCTGACAGTATGAATAGTACCTATGCTTTGCAAAATGCCTCAGTGCTGCCATTCCCAGGCCTGTGTAAATCTCTAGGTCTTGTTTCCAGAGATGCAGATTTTGCACCACATACCAGGGCCTGATGGCTTTAGATTTGTACTGGCTCCTTCCACCTCCCTTTCCAATAAGGGTTTGAAATGCAAATGAAGAGCAACCCTCTGTCCTACACCTTGACCACTGCAGTAGTACTTCAGAATCAATTTTAAATCTATTTAGTGTAAAAGGCTGATAAAATGGTATAGTATCTCCTGGTTTATGGGGCAATGCAGCACAGAATACACACTTTAGACATGTGGAAAGAAATCAGCCCAGACAGTCATTGGATCTACACCAAGGCACCCAGTGGCACACATTGCCCTAAATCTCCTGTCCAAAATCATATAGGCAGATGCACTAGCCACAAGCACATCTCCAGACCTTCCAAGATGCCACTCCTATTCAGAGATGCTAAAGCATCTCATGGAAGCACTCCCTCCAGGAATCATCCTTCTCTATTGTGCAGCTTTCATCCCCCTGACGGTTGAGAGTGTCTCTGTAACACAGATAAAACTGACAAGGTCACCCAGGCCTTGATGTGAATCCTGTAATGAGGGACAGGGATGCCAGTATATTTTCTTAAGGCTATTTAAGAAATGGAGACTGTAATCAATTATCGTCAGCTCAGGAAATGGGGCTGATACAGAAGATGAAAGCAAACTGCTAGAGAAGCACAAAGATCCCCACTGCACTGTTTTTCAAAATTCTTTGAAATAGTTTCATTAGAACTTTTTCCTTTTTTTTTTTTTTTTTTTTTAACTTCCATAATAACACTGAAATTCCAAAGACTACTTCTTTAAAGACAAGATGTCAGCTTTGATAGGAGACTCATTTGGACTTTCAGAAGTAAGGACACTTGCAAGCCAAACCAGCCACTTCTCACAGCAAGACAGCAATAAAAGAAACGGCTGCAGGCTACTGGGCATTGCTAAAATGTAAATAAAATTTACTGCCATTTCTAAAGAGATGCACCCAAGGGAAAAAACAAAAAAAGCAATTAAACAATCCCAAGAGAAATCCACTTTAAATTCTTTTGACATGTATACAAAATAGCAAAAAAATCCTAATCAAGGAAGGAAAAATGCGAGGGGTGATTCGACCATGACTAAATCCCAGGTATTCATCCTCTTTGTGGTATATTCCTTTCTTCTTGTGATGAGTAAGTAAAAATGGAGTTCAATTAAAAAAAAAAAAAAANAAAAAAAAAAAAAAAAAAAAAAAAAAAGCTCCTCTCCAGAGGTTTTGGGGTTTTGGTAATTTGCAAAGCTCTCTTTAAACTGGCCTGTGATCTCACAGTAGGTTTATTTTAATGCACGTTCAAAATGCAGAACTTGTGATGATGCAAAAGTATTAATTTCAGACTATTTTCCAATACTACTTCGCAGTGAAAACAAATAAGAAAGAAGAAAAAAAGTATTCCATGGTTTTGCTACAATCCAAGAACTGGATTCTTTCTTAAGAAGGCACAAACTTAGCCAGGCAGTGGAGCTGAACCCATTTACACTGTCTTAAACTCAGTTCCTCATACACACCTTAGCCAGTGCAATTGCAAGTGAATGTTTCAAAGTGGCACTAAAAAGGAAGCACATTTCTGTGGCAAAGCCAATCTGAACAAGGCAGTAGAATTCCTGATTAACATCCCTTTGAAAGAGGTGCTGAGGATTCCCAGATCACACCCAGGATACAAGGTAAGATTCACAAATTAGGCCAACCCTTTTCATGAAACATAAACATTTCAGGACATCAAGGAACTCAGGACATTTGGGAGTTTTAAAGCACCAAAGTTTACAGATGCTATCAAACAAACATTTTTCCCGTATAATTCCTCTTGCAAACACAGAAAACTGAGCATTTTGATCCACCACCTACAAGCTGAACCGGGGAAACTACCAGGACAGTAGGCTGTAGGAAATGGAAGATAAAATACAGCTTCATTCTCCTTGATGGTGAAGGTTTCACGTTGCTGTGGTCTAAGCACACAAGTGTCACAACCAAACGAGGAGCCTGAATTTTTAATTCTTGAGCCAACTGGCTGCAGCTGGGGCAAGTTTTTGCCAGAATATTTTGGTAAGAAGCAGACTGACTGTAAGCAGCTCTGGTCACTCTGCTGTCAGACGAAGCCTCCTGTGATGCTCCTGTCAGTAATGACAGAGTCCATTTTGGAGATGACACCAGTGCTTATTTTCATCTGCAGTGTCAACACCTCTGTCTTGGACTGAGCAGTCCAAACTCCGCACTCTGCCCAATAAAGTCTCAGGGTGATCAGCAAGGAGAAAGTCAGACATGTGTGCCATGTTTAATGAAAAGGCAAGTTGCAAACAGAAACTTCTGGAAAATTACTGATCACGGGTATCCTATTGTAACTGCTCTCTGAAGGCTCTCAGACATTTAATTCCCCTAGGTTCCTCAAAAAATTCCAGCAGGCATTGCTTGAACAAGACCATTTGGCATATGCCACCATAATGCTGCAGCTCTGCTGAAATCCTTATCCTACTCTTTTATTCCTTCAGAATGTGATAAGCTCCATGACTGATTGCAGCTGGACCAAATATAGACCTACAGGAAGTGATAACTCCTCCCTGCTACAGCAAAACTGTGTGAACTGAAAGTTCTTCAACAAAATGCAAAAGCTTTTGGGAAATGAGGGTGAGTTTGTGTGTGCCTAGCCCAGACTGATCCTGAGCTCTCATCCCTACTTGGCTGATTAAACACAACTGGATCCTTCACAGCTACTTTAGCTTCACCAGGGTAGAGTGAACAAAGCCTAGATAGCCACTGTGTTTTAATGCATAAGGTTTTGAGAACAAAACTACAAGCACAGCACAGAGCTCCTTTATTTTGGGGTGCCCTAACAAGCAAAGAAAATTTCCTTTTATAAAGCCTTTGCATGGGAAGAAGAAAGCTACAAATACATCAGTTAAACTGAGAAAGAAACACTCCTTGTTTACTGTAGGAAGAAACAGGATTAATGTGTTCTAACTCATGATGTCACAGGGGAACATTCATAATTCATAAATTCTCATCAAAAATTATCATCCCATGATAGCTGTTAGCTTACAGATGACAAGCCTTATTGCTCAAAACCCTCCTGAAATAAGACATTAAGTTGATATTTAGATCCAAATCTGTCCTGTTTTGCATGCACTGTTTTACATTAAATAACTAGATTTGCTGCCAGTCTTCTCCTAAGAGTGGTCTTTGCTGTTCACAGAATGTCACACCTTTCTTTTCATATAAATACCATGTAATTTTTATTTATTTTTGTTTTCACAGACATTCTTTTCTCTATTAGAGCTGCTATGCAATATAGACTCAAGCCTTTATTGTTAGATCAATCAATATTTTATTTACAAGAAAAATGCCTTATTTAGAATGTGGCAGAAGCGAGATGTTTTCTGAAACATTGGTGCATAAATAAACTGCTGAAGAAGCCACCTGAATAGGAAATTTTTCTCTACAGAGTTCTGTTCCATGAGGAGTGCAACTGGTGTTGTAAGCAAATTCACTGGATGAGCATGACTTCACATTACTGCATCTGCCTTAGGGGTCTCACAGCCTGTATCATAAGCAGTGAAAATCCATCTGCTCCAACTAAAACCATGCAACAACCAACATGAAGAGCTACCTTGGCATTTTCCCTACAGCTCTGCAGGAAATAGTCTCCCTAACCTATGATCCTCTTGAATTTAGGCATCTTCTGTCCTGTATCTGGACAGCATGGATGTTTTTGAAAGGGTCTTTTTTGTTTCAAGAAAAATTGTTGTTAATGATGGGGGGCGGGAAGGTCAATAGAGAAAAGAAGAATGAGAAAATAAAAGAGTAAAAAAAAAAGGGTCAAGAAGTATTTCCCAGACCAGCAGGTAGCTTAGCTGATGACACATTCCCTTTCATAAGGCAGTAGGAAAACTATGAATTATGTGCTATGACAGCATGCAACTTTCCTTCCTATACCCCATACAATTACCTTACTTCATTTGGCACTCCAGAAGACTCATTAGTTTGGGCTTGAAACACTCTTTGGAGCTTGAGAAACTTCTCATCAAAAGAATTTTCAAAGCCAGTAGCTTCCAGGTGTCAATTCAAAACCATCTCATCAGAAATTTTCCAGTCAGTTTTAATTCTACTACCTTATAGTGCTGGGAAGACATGATGTAGACATTACTGAAATCAATTATGTAAGATGAAAGAGTCCACTTAGTGCCTAGTTTCTTCTTCCCATAAAGGTCCTTTGACGGAAATTAGGTTACCTCAAACTCATTTTTGTAAGCTGGAGAGATGGAGTTCTTTAAAACTCTCATCACCAGAACTTTTCTCTAGAATTCAGTCCATTTTTTTTTTTTTTTGTGGTTGTTT
>VZTT01048469.1:0-15433 GCA_013400855.1 Buphagus erythrorhynchus
ACTCACTGGGTCCTGGGGTGACCTCACTCTTGGCCTTGTTTCGTCCCATCACATGTGCCGATGGAGACACGTACTTCCCAGTCTTGGTGATGGACGGATGGATGAAGTATCGTGGACCTGGTGAGCAGGTGTCTGTGGCGGGGCCTTTGGTCCCTCGAAATGTGTATGCAGGGGCTCTGTCTCTGGTGGGATCATGAGCCATGTGACCTGGGAAGAAAAGCCTGTGAAAGGACCTGTGACTGCAACTGTGTAATGAAAGGAAGTTTCTAAGTGGAAGCAAGTGGTGTGGTGTGCCTGCCACTGCCTCCCCATGATAGTCAGTTTACCTGTTGTCCCAGGGATCCAGTATTTGGGACCTGGGGTGCTGAACTCTGCAAGGATTGGGCCCCTTCGGGGATGAGGTCTCCAGCTGCCTACCCAGGGTCCCTCCATGCTGGTGGCTAGAGAAACTACAGGAAAAACAGGAGAGCTACCAAGGGGCTTCTCTGACACAGCTTTGGTGTGGGGCTTTCCTTTGGCCCAGAGCAGGAAGCAAGTGAAACTAGCATCACGAAAGTAAGTGATGGAAAGTGAAGAACAAGTAGCAGATGGAGGAGAAGGAGGAATTGAGGGGAAGCAGCAAGTTAGAAGCAAAGATGCAGCAAAATCTCCCTGCTGTGCCCTCAGGCAGTAGTTGTTGGCCAGGCCCGCAGCAAAGGAGAAGCTCAGTGCTGGTCTGCCAGGGTGGTAGCCTCCAGCGCGTGTGCACGCGCACTTGCTCAGCTGGAATGTGGCACTGACTGGGTGAGGTGCAGGGAAGGACACCAGCTCCTCAGTGACATCATAATCCATTGCTAGGTGGAGCCATCATCATTGATGTCCATTACCAGGTGACATCTCCAAGGGCCATTCTTGTCCAGTGATGAGCAAAGCCCACTATGATGTTGAGACCCTTAAGCTGTTCATGCTGCAGCGCTGCCGTATTGCCTGCAGGGCTCCTCTGGGGCTGGGCAAGGGCTGCCATGGAACTGGCTCAGTCTGGTGTGAGGCTCACACAGACCTGTTTGTGCTCCCATGTGCACAGAGACCCAGCCCTGCCTAGTCCAGTGGTGCCTGAGCACATGGCTTTTGTCAAAGGGGTTGTGTCTGACTGAAGTGCTGGCCACAGTGCTGAGAGAGTTGAACTGCTGAGGGCTGAGAGAGTCTTCCGCCTTAAAGCATCTTTGAGTGCTGCCCACTCTAATTCTCACCCCGTTCCTAGAAACCAGGGGAGAATCCTTTAGACTTCATCACTTAGCCAGAGGGGAAAAAACAGCCTCCCCAAGAACTAGAAGACTTAAATAAGCTTTTTCTCAAATTCTGCACTTTTCTTGCTTTGGCCCTTCCCTTAACTCCTGCTCTTGGGGGAAAGGAATGAGTAAACAGCTGACTTGCCTTAGCTTCTGTCCAGGCTCAACAACTGAGCTTCTAATCTTTAGCAGCAATGTAAATGCCCTTCTTCAGGGATGAATAAATGCTGCATGTTAGTTGTAATTTACTGCGCCTCCAGGCATTTACAGTGGGAGATCCCTGAAATTCACTGGGGATTTGATAGTATCCAATGCCCAGCTTGTGCTTTGTATCTTCTGGTGTTTTTCCCAGGTCTCTGTGCTACGATCTTACTATTAGAGTGAAGGGAGAGAGCAAAGCTATCAATAATCTCAGTTGCTCTGACCTCTCCATTTGAGGGCCCCCAGTGTCTGCATCACTCCTCAGATGCTTCTGATGTCTTTAAGCAGGTTTCTCCCTTTAATGCCCATTTTTCCAGGTTGTTTTGGGAGTTCATGGTCCAGGATTTTCAATGTTGATGCTTCAGGAACACATGAACTCTTTCAAGGTTTCCCTGGGAGGTTTGAGCAGAGTTAAGTTTCATTATTCTAATTTTGCCAGTAGGATGTGAATGTCTATGCCTGCAGTATGAGTGATCCCACCAGGTTTTCTGTCCCCAGATTTCATGACTGTTTGTTAATAACACTAGTCATTACCCATGCTTTGTTTAGTGACCCTTTAAGGTTTTCAGTATCCAAGTTTTTATGGTTTGAGACCCTTATGGATTTTCTTTCATTGATGTGCTACATGGGCTGTGGTTAATATTGCACCAGTTAGGAAATACATTCTGAAGCACGTAAATTGTGATTTGAATGGAGATGCTGTGGGTGAGGTAAAACAATGGAGTGGCAAACCAGTTTAGAAGACATAAGAGTCCTTTAACACAAGCTGATTTGTATAGCGAAGGGCATTTGAGCTTCAAAGGCACACACAGAATTTTCTCCCACTGGTTAAGTACTCATGCAGTATAACCAGCAGTTTTCATAACACTTGCAGTCTTTGATACACTAACAAAATTATGTATGAGCTTGGTCTCTTACCATAGGTAAAGCAAATATTGAGAAGACTGGCAAGAGTTAATACATTACCAGTGCAGCTGGCTAATTACATTTCTTGTTGGATTATATTAGAAACACCAGCATTAGTTCATGAGGCTTAACCAGTTCTTGTGTTCTTTGTGGCATTCACCTGAATTTTCTGCATCCATTTTTTCCCCCCTGCTTTCCTCTGTGTCCCGTATCAGTGCAGAGCTATCAATTAAGTTTTGTTCAGATGATTCTTTGGAGCCTACTGGTGGCAGCTCCTCCAGACTTGGGGCATTGTTTTCACGCTGAAGACTTGAAAAACAGCCTTATTGGATGATGGTATGTTAACTCTGAAGCCTACTGATAACAGCTACAGCGGAAAGCTTTGCAGTGGGTTGGAGGTGTTAAAGCTGGAGCCCAATGATAACAGCTCCCCAGAAGCATCCCACAGAAGGGGGAATTTACGCTGGAGCATATTGATAGGAACCCCTAGAACCATCCCTTGTGCAGAACATTCAAAATATGAAGGGGACAGCCCTCAGCCTGTTTCCCAGACGTGCCATCAGTAGGCTCCAGAGCCTAGAATGAATGAAATCTAGAAGTTTATTCATATAGTCTGTGAATAGCAATAGGCAATGACTTGCCGGACAGGATAATTTACTGGTATTGAAACTGGCAGTGGGTGTAACATACTTGGCACATTTTTAATATACTTAGCATATTTTATTTCAAACTTCTTAAAAGGATATGCTGTAATTGATCTATGTTTAGTGAGAGTATGGAATAATGTTGCTGGAAGTTGTAGCCTGATCAACACAAAAGGATAACAGAATTAAAAGATGCCTATAAAAGCTGATTAAACTCTTCAATAGTAATTACTGTGTATGATATATTATTCACAAATAACTGGATACCTATACATTTTCATTGCATGTTACAAGATCTTTGTACAGGGCACTTTAAGAAGTGATACAGTTGGCTTAATTAAAACAAAAATTAGTGTAACAGATTTTACATGTATGTTTCAGAGATCATTTCAGTGATGTTGAGGATCCCTGCTGTACCCACAACTCCTAGCACAATATGTGCTGGTGCAGTTAAATATCAAATTGTATGAGCTCTAGTGTATGCCACACTAGATGCCTTCTTTTAAAAAATAAAAGGAAAATATATTTAAAATGTCAGAAATGAAGTTTGATCCAGTTTCAGCTTTTGGTTTTAAAAGAGATGGAGGCTTAAATACCTGTGAATTTGAGGGCTTTCATATCTGTACATTTTCCATTCTGATTCAGTTAAGGACAGGATTTGAGTCTTTACCTCTCCTCAGCTAGGTCATCTTAATGATAAATTTGTCCGGTTTTCTTTTTTCTGGTACTCCACTGTGGACCTTTAACATTAGTGCTCCAGTGCTAAGAACTACTACTCAAAAGTTTAATTACATGGAAGTGGCAAGAAGTACCCACCATGAGTGTTCTTTTGGTTCAGAGAACACAGACTACCTGCTGTACCTCTGTTTTTAAGAAGAACGTTAAACATTTTCATTGACATTGATTCCATTAATGTGTTTGGTGTCAAATGTGTAAATGCACTTAGAGGTCCTGAGGCTGTCTCTGTAAGCTCTTCAAAACTGTAGAACTGCTGCTTCAGTCTAGGGACTCATACATGGAATGCTTGCTGGACCAAACAGTATGACAGCTGCTTTTTGACATCAAAATGAAAATGAAAGAGAGACATAAATCCTAAATCACTAATTAATTTTTTTCTTAGAATATATGATGATAACTATATGTTCTTAGGAGAAATTAATTTGAATTACAGTTCCAGTAATTAAATAAATGCCATGTATTTAATTAATCCAAAACAAACCTTTAAAACAAAATTTTGAGATCGCACAGGCATCAAAATCTATGATATCACATAACTTATGGTTTATAAAGTTAGGAACTGGCTTGTACAGCTCTAATCCTTCAAGGGAGATCATGGTATATGTGGAATAACTATGAAAACCAGTATGGGATGGGAGAATGTGCTCTATAGCAGGGCTGGTTTCTTGTTTCTAGTCACCCTGTACAGGTGGCTGGCCTAGAGACAAGTGTAACTCTGGCCCCTTCCTCTCAACTCTTTATTGAGCTGGATGGAGTTCCTCATTAAGGAAAGAAATGCATGCCGAGTATATCTTGGCTCCAGTTTACCCCAGAGCAGGGGGATAATCCAAGGACAGATCAGGAGTCTCACTGTGCAGCATCTTAGTCAGGGCTTCTATCTCATTTATACCAAAGAAACCATTACATTAATTTTGCATCAGTTAACATTTCATCTTTAATTCTTCATTTACCTTAGTGGAAAAAAAAATATTTTCATGTAAAATAGCACAGGCTTGAAATTAAGTCTGTGATAGGTAATTTGAGTCTTTTAATAATGATACATTTATTGATGAACTTTTCATATAAAAAGGAGAAAAATAATAATATAAAGAATATTATCTAAGGGAAAAAATTTAGTTTGCAAGGAGAGTATTACCTCCTATTTTTGGAATTTCTCTAAGATTCGTGTCTCGGCTGTATTTCAAGAATCTGTCTATAGGTTGCATTCCTGAGCCTATCAGCCTTACAGATCAGTTAATAAAAGTCAATCAGTGATTGTTTAACTTGCCTGCTACTGCCTGAAGCAGAATTACAAAAGCAAAATGTGTTCAAAACTCCACCAGGAGTTTCTGTCATCTTAAAACTCCAAGTGTATGACCTCATGGCAACTAAAAAATAAATATTCCACAACAGCTTGAAGAAACTTGCAGTTACTATGCATTCATGTCAACAAAATAAGAAATCACGCTTGAGGAGTAGCAATGTTTTCACTTTCTGCTCATAGAATGATTCATTTAGAAATGGAAACTAATGGCAAAAGGACCATGAATATGAAACAACTGACAAGGAGAAACTAACAAATGCAATTAATTAGAAAATAGTAATTTGATTGCTAAGTGAGAAGGTTTATAAGCAACATAGAATTATCATGTGCATTAATCAGGTTCACGGCAGTTGCAATTAATTGTTCAATACTAAGCTTCCTCACATATTCTGAATATCCTGACTGATTTACCATTAATTTCTACGTAATCCTGACTTTGAACTTTCATTAGTGTTCATTCTTCTGCATACTCAGCTAGGGTATATTTTGTTTCATGAAGATGACTTTCAAATGCACTGAAGTAATTTGTTAATGCAAATTGTTTTTCTCTCATGAAATCACACACAATTTTTGTTAAATGTGAGGAGAGACACTCTAAGTAATTGCTATAGAAACCAATTTGCAATCAGCTTTCATTAATTTTTAAGTGAATTGGGGGTGTTATTCTTATAATGAAACAGTATTATATCTTCTTAATCCATTGCTCTAATTCATAACTTTGACCTGAGAATTAGTGAAAATATTTTACTCGTGTAATGGTAAAGTTATTTTGCTTTAGTTGAATCAGGAATTTTATTTCAACTATTTTAGTGATAATATTTTCATATGCATTTTCTTTCAAAAATAATAGCGTTTCTTCTCACCAACTCATGTTCTAGAATCTTTAAGATTATATAAATATAATTTTATGATGTAAAAATTTGGAAGAAATTCTGTATCTTCATTCCACAACCAGAAAGCTACATGCCATTTACCTCAAAGTCTAACAAAATTGGATGTTGACCATTTCACAGTAACCTTAGCAGTAAAATTGTGAGAGATTGGGCAATAACACAATTTGTCCAATTTGTACCCTGCCTTCCTTAAAAGACTGACCAGCTTTTGCAATATGAGGGCTTTGTATGCCTAACACTGGGGATGGGGCACCATTGCAAAATTGTTTGGGAAATGCAGCAGTGGACTTGGCCAAGGAGGTATATTTAGCCTTGGCCAGCCCAGCTCAGCCCAGCAATACTACCATTAGGAGAATACTATAACATAATCTGAGATCAATTTCACAACATTTTACAACATAAAATGAGATCAAGTTCTTAAAACCACACCACACGCTGTTCTTATTTTTCAAAGCTCATGATGGATCATGGTCTTGAGTTTAAAGGACATACATGTGAGAATAGGTCAAGTTTTAGAAGAGACAAGGATCTGAACATACATTGGGGAAATACGGAAGAAGTCTGTGTTAGCATGGATTATTTAATCTGTGGAAAGTTAGAGTTTAATATTAGAAAATTGAGACTTGAATACCCACACCACTGTGAAATTCTGCAAAATGAAGAGTCAGATTTGGGCTTTAGTTTCTCATCATCAGTTTCTCATTGATAGGCATAGTTCTTTCCACAGTCAATGTGGACTTGTTTATACATGTAGTTAAATTTCAGAATGCATAGTTAAATGCAAAAGGAGATTAGAATATCAGTAGGTATCAGTGCTGTTTTTTGTGGGTTTTTTTTAAATATTTGGCTTGTTATGAGTAGGACTGAAAAAAAATCCTTACAAGTAAGCATCTTGGTAAGCAAAGCTCATGAAGGCTATCAAGAAATAGCCTTACACTTATATAGAAATATTTTCATTTGATATGGCAATCAGCCTAACTCCTCTGAAAGCCTCAGAATCAGTTCTGCTAGATTTTCTCTTTCCTCTGGTTTATTCCTCAGAAATTTTGAGGGAGTATCACCCAAGCTGGTGATACTGGTTCATTTTCCCCTGAAGGAAAAAGGAAACTGTTGAAATAGATCAGGCCACGTGCAGTCTTGTTTTACACAGTTACCAGACTTGTACCATTAGAAAATGTGATGCATTTATTTTAAAGCATCCTTTCCACTGCAGTTGTGTGGAACAATGATCTGCTGAATTTAATTCACAGATCAAAGAGAGAGGAAATTAACCAACACAGTAAATTGATTATTTCATGGGTGACATAACCAAGGCAATGATTTATCTTAATAAAGAGAAACATCCCTCTAGTCCTTAACTGAATTCCAGCCAATGCAATAATACTCAGTTGTTAATGACTTTGATGTTGATGTGGAAAAGTGAATGACTGTATAATCACTGAAATGAGACCTCATCACAGTTGGAAATGTTTAAGCCAAATCATTTTGGACTGTGAAAAGAGCCCTGAGTGGTATAGATTGGCTGGGTCCCAGATTTTCAGCCTTAACTAAATAGAGCCTGAAAACTTTATCATACTGCCATGCCTCAGGCTGGTCGGCAATTCTGACAGCCCCAGAGAATTGCAGTTTCATGTATATGTGTGGACTCACTGCGGAAAAAGAATTCAGGGTTTACAGAATGCCATGGAGGTACACGAAACCCACTTCACGCAGGTAATGAACTCAAACTTTGACTCGCAAGCAAATCCAAGGTCCAAAACTGACAGAGAGGGGCCATCACGACATCGCGGTGACGCTGACCGGGCGACAGGCTCGGGATGGCGGTAGCTCAGGCCCGGGCTCCCGGGTGTGCCGGCGGCGCCGGGCCAGGCCCGGGCACGCTTCCCGGGCAGAGGCACGGCCCGGGCAGGGCTGCTGGCCCGCGGGGCNCATCATTCCTCGGGGGAGCGGGGTGCGCCTGCCGCACGGCACCAGCGATAAATACCTGTCCACCAGCAGCTATCTTTAGGAGAGGGAACAGAGGAAAGGAAACAGAAGTCAAATAGGAAAAAATGTACTGAGAGCTTATGTTTATATCCCACATCACTAAATATGGCTTAGGAGGCTGAAATGCAGCATTAGTCATTTGTAGCAGCCTTCACCTCCCCCTTTACCCTTCCCTACGAACTCTTACAATAACAAACCAGGCTAAAATTAGAGCTGCTTTATAGTACATTAATTTGATTATCATTGTCTCGGCACTGATTGAAGACCTCACATCAGTAGGACGGACACCCTTTACATCAAGCTTCCCTGATGCTGATGATCAGCTCTTGGATCCAAGGACGAAGTCAGGTCATTTTTTTCTGCTCAGGTTTCCTTCACGACCACTCAGTTCCCAGAGAAGGATTCCTAGCATTGACAATACCCCGTCCACGCCTTGTTAACTTTTTTTTTTTTTTTTTCAAAAAAAAGACGGGAAGAACACTTTGCATCCTCCCAAACTGGCTTTGCCCTGTGCACACTGTGAGAAATCAAGAAGAGATGAGGGAGGAAGAAGATGATGGCAAATTACAAAGTTTGCAAGTCCAGGTTTTCTAACCTCAGCAGAGAGGCAGAGGCAGCTGCAGGTAGGTTTGGAAGAATTTCAAGAACTCACCCTATTTGAATACCACACAGCCTCCAGGCTCCAGAAACATGATACTCTGATGCTGATCATTTAAGGAAAAAAAGGGCTAAGGATTATTAAACTGCTCATCCAGGCCTGCAGCTGGAGGTGACTCAGAGTGCAGAGTTGGAAAAATGCCCATGTGGCAAGATTAGAAACTCATTTGTGTAGTTTATGTGGCCTTGCCAGGAGCCTCCGTTTTTTTCCAAACCTTCAGTTTATTAACTTTAAAAGCACTCCTTTCCTGTTGGGGATCTGGCATGGCTGCAGCCCGGCAGCTCTTTCTCCTTTTGCATTAACAACACTTAAAGGCTTTCTTTCCTTTTCAAAATCGACTGTGTGAGATCATCTGGAATTTTCAAATGTGCTCGCTCTTTCTTTTCATTTCTTTCTTTGTCCCAGGGTTCAATTTAAATCCAAGTGCTTTTAAACTAACTGTATTCAGCCAGCCAGCACTTTCAGGAGTATATGTTATGAAAGCAGGAAAAGAAAAGGCCTTCTTGTCATTAAAACCATAATAATTATGTGTCAAATGTAATTACTGCTCTGTGGGTAATACATCTAATACTCGGTGACAGAGTAAGCAGCCTGCAGAAGTAGAAAGTAACTGGTGGCAGGATCAAATTTGATATAAAATTAACCATCATGCTTAAATACTCTGTCTCATAAAGTTCTACCAAAAATGCAAAGGCAAGGAAAAAGGGTTTTTTTCTTCACCTAAAATTGCTAATGTGCAAAAGCTCAGTTCTCTCCACCTCCATACAATGAATCACAGCTCTTTTAAAATAAGAAACAGTGCTATAAATGTGAGCATTACAAGGATCACACTCTTGTGAAGGAGCTCATCTAACAGGAAGGAATTAAGTGTGGGAGTTCTCTCCTCTTAACCCATTATGTTTCCTCATTATTACCTTCACACTGCACGCTTGATTCACTCGATAAGAAGCAAGCTTTCTGCATTTCCCTACCTTCTTTAGAATACACAAACTAATGAGCAGCTGGTGAAAGTGACATGTGCCTGTGAATTTGAAGACTACTGAAATGTGTAGTCATATTCTGAAGGAGCAAAAAAGTGCTATGTCAGGAAACAGTATTCTAAATATGACAGCATGTGTGAGAAACTTGTCCAGCTTAAAAAATACATGTCCTCTCCTCCCTAATACTCTTCTAAGTAGACTTAACATAATCTAACATATTCAAAAAACATTTTAAAATGTAATGATTTGTTAATGTGATCTAGATCCTGAAAATATTCTTCAATAACTGTGTTTAGCTGTTATATTCTTAGTAAAATTAATTCATCTAATTGTTTCCTAAAGGCATAAGTTCTTTGTAGAATTGATGTTTTTTACTGGAGCTAGCATTATGTACGTATGTGTCTTTACTAATTTGTGTAGGACTATGCAATAGTAAAGTTAAGCATAATAAGAATACGCTAAGTGGCTCTACATTCTAGTCCTCAGTTTTACATGTTCCTGCATGATAATCAGAACAAGAGGATTTCTGCACATTTGCATGTCAGCTTATTAACATGCTTTGATTTTCTTTACATATGCTTTGTCTTTCTATTTCAGGAATATTATGTTTTCTAGAAGACGTATTTAATGAAATATTAATAACATTAGAGATCTTTGAAAACTTTGAAAGATTTTCAATATATCTTTACATCAGAATTAATTTTTTCAATCTAAAGTTTCTTAGAAATTTTGTAACTCAAAATAATCACCAAATAACTATAGTGGTTCATTATATAAGGAAAATTCATGCTTATAATTTATTACATTGGAAGTGTGATCAAATTAAACAGCAGTGTTCAGTCACAGAATTAAAATCAAGTTTTTAAAAATGTAATGCTTAAAAAGGTGCTCTCAAATAAGGAATTGACCAATATTTGGTGATTTTTAAATTGCAGACTTGGGGGAAAAGAAACCCTGGAAAATGCTGGACAAACCACCAGCTTTTAAAGATTTACTATGAGATATTTACTCTTTTCTCTCTAGGCCTACTCTCCTTTTTCCATATATCAAAAACAAAGCCCAGAGGGTTTTTTTTCTGATTTTTGAATGGTCCGAGTGTTTTAGTAAAACTATTTGTTAAGTTAAATCCAAAGTTTTTCTCCAGTATTAGGGTGTGAGAAAATGAAGGCATCTCATGAACTTATTTTTGCCTACTCAGTAGGCATGTTCAGATACTATTCTGCTTTGTTATAAGACTTTGGAACACATTTCATTGACTACCAGACTATGCACATACAGACATACTTAGTGGCATTTGCTATCAGTCTCAGAGCAAGAGTGTTTGTAAAAGTTAATGGTATTACCTACAACAGGTGGATTATAGGAAAGTATTTCCACTAATTAGCCTCAGTGTTCTCATGTGTTTATTTCTTGAAATGATATCACACGTCTGTCTCTTATAAATGGATAAATGGCTAACTTTAATTCATGGAAAGGAGGCACTAGAAGACCTCCACATTCAAGATAGCAGTGAGAAACTGATTGTACCATAATAAAAGAGCAGTGGTGATTAACAAGGGTTATTTCCTCAAAAACAAAATTAATCCCAAAGGATGAAGTATTTGGGGTTTGCCTGGTACACATACTTTTGGTGTCCCTTTAAAGGGTGCTTCCTTTAAATTTCAGTAGTATTCCCAGTTCTACTGGGTGTACTATGTAATACAAGCAGTGCTGTCTATACACATAATTATCAGCACTTGAGGAACACAGGCCCAAAAGCATTCTCTGGCTTTCTTTTGATAAATAAGAGTGTTGAAAAGAATGGCTCAGAACTGCCAGGTTTGGTTATGGTTTCTGAAGAATTAAGTCAACATGAAAGAAATCATGTTTTCAAACAGTATTGTTCTCTTTAGAATGATCCCCCAATTTATTGAATTGTACTCACTGGGTCCCAGGTTCAAATGCTACTTCTGCTCATCAGTCACCACTTGTTGCTTGAACTAAACAACACATCTGTAATTTTCAACTTGACTAGAATTAGCTCCCAAAAGAAAAAAAAGTTTCAAATACTTCTGACTAAATTGAAAACACCTGTAAGAGTTATATCTTTTCATGACATAAATTAGTGACGAGGAGTTCATATAAGAGCTGCAGAAAGAAAAATAAAATAGTGCAATAAGTATTTCAGGTACTAGAAAAAGGATTTCTGCAACTAGGTAGGTATAAGAGAAAAGAATATGTGACCCCAGCCTGCTGACTTCCTATAATACCAAAATAGATGCTTGATACCTCTGTTGTGTTAACCAGAAAATGACTGCCTGAAGCAAGATCAAATGTCTCATTAGCACTTATAATCGCTTCCATAAGATGAAAACAGATGAAAGAAGAAAGTATGAAATTCAAACAGTAGATGAAAAAAATTGATCCCTTTTGTTCTGTGGTGTGCCTTCTCTCTCAGATGGGCCTCTCTCATAATTAACCTGAGTTCAACAAAGTCATTATAAATGGAGTTCCAGAAAACCTGATCCCACTTTTCACAATGTTCATAAAATACTGTGGATGGTTCTTTGTATAACCACCAGTAATTACAGTAAAGCATAACATTCCTTCTTGAACAAAATTTTAATACTAGATTTATTACTGCCCTCCAAACTGATGACACCACATTCTCTCATCTCCATATCTCTATGCTTTCAATGTGGAAAAAATAATCTGCCTTAACCATTAAAAAAGTTATGCTCTTCCAGAATTCTAGAAATCCTTGGTTCCATCTCTATCAGGGAAGTTGTCATTTAATTTATTCTAACCTAAGGGTTTGTGTTAGCCTATGGGATTGCTGTTGAGGATGCATGAAGAATAATATTGATTCATATCACAGTTGCATAAATTTGATACATGGTAGACCTACCCACACACTGAATACTTGAAGTAAGGGATAGCTACATGCTTGGCTACATTTAATGACTTATGATGTGTTCAGGAGCAGAATGGTAATAAGAATTTGTTTTTAAGAAGTGATGCTAGGAGATGGAGGCTACTGCAGTCACTCTGCATAGTGCAACATCGTAAGGACCACCAGATTTCATCTTTCAGAAAAGACGACTGATAGACCAAGGAGTATGCCAGGTGATGCTAGGTAATGTTTTCCACGCTTGTGTTTCTCTTAACTATAACATCCAATATTTAGTGAGGAAGCCAATTCTGTGGCATTACTTACCAGAAAGTATAAGGCTCAGAACAGTGTGCTGTTATGGGAGAAAGTAGTTGTAAGAACCTATAATTTCTTCCCACTTAATTTGTTATGGTTTAGTAAAACACAGTATGTTTAGATGGATGTAGGTACTGTTTTACTTTGTTGGTACTTAGATTGCTGGTATTAGTTTCTATCCACAAGTATAATAATTCAAATCTACTGACTTAACAATGTGAAAGTACTGTTTATTTGGACTTAAGTGCATTAAGACCAAGAATGATCAGAAACAGTTTGAATATTAGCATTTCCTTATAATTTTCCCGTCTTTCACTTAAAAAAAAAGTCCCCAAATATTTCTAATAGGAGGATCACAAGGAAGAAGGTCTAGCAAAATCAAAAGAAGTAATTTTCTTTTAAGGATAAGGCTAACGTATGAAAAAGATGGATGCCTTTCTTCATATGATTTCCTTGGTGATAGTGGTATTTACCTCCAGATTCTCTAAATCGGTATTGTTATAAATCATTTATGAACAAAATGAACTTTCAAAGGGACTGGATACCACCCTAATGAAAAATTATCTATGATCCAGTGGGTAGATACTAACTTCTGGCTTCATACTACAAACTGAACATAAGTTTATATCATCACAGGGAACTTTGGTTTTATCAGTGTTTTAAGAAGTGACTTGTAAATTATAAAAGTACAAGAGTGTTCTCTGTGAAGAAATTGTTTCTGTAGTATCTACATAGCCACATTTATTTTGGTGACACCAGGCAAGTACTGTCTTCTGAAGTGGACTAAAATGAAAAGTTAATGATATGTAGGATGACATGTTATAGTGTGAAAGTGTGTGTGAAAGTGACAGCATTTACTTCACTGAATACTCACAATGTAAATCCAAAAATTACACATAATCTTAACTGGTCAGTATCATTTATCAGCAGCTGTGAAAAATCCCACACACTGATGAAAATGCTGTAGAAAATACGCAGCAGGTTCTGTGGAAGGTTGATATTTTGCTGGTTTCCCACTTGGATTTACTGCTTCTGATTGAAGAATGAATGTAATGCATGCTCTCCACAATGGAAAATTGTACTTTTGGTGTACTATGTTTTTCATGCTTAAAAGAAGTTTCTTCCATTCAAGAGACATGCTTACAGCAAATGCAAGATCAGGCTGTAACTACAGTGACCAGGGCTAAATTTAAGTGACAAAACGCTTGCTTCTGTTATCCACAAAGAAGGGAATGTTGATTTTAAAAGTAATCTTCAGTTTATATCTTCCCCTCTCTCACCATTATTTGGATTTTCAAAAATCCCTCTCCTTCCCTGTACAATTCTTCAGAATTTCTTCTATCCAATTTCCTCCTAGATGCAACAAATATGGCTTTAACATTGAATTTGCTTAATACTTAATAAAACAAAGTGGAATCAAAAAATACCTGCTGATTATCAAATTATTTTTCTTTTGCAATTGTCTTAAAATTTTTCCCGCCTCCATTTCCTGCCTTTAAAATCTTCTTCTTTATGAGAAATTGTATATGTGTAATAACTAAATCAAGACAGATGACTATAAGGCATTAAGCATGTATTGGTTTTGCCCCTTAGTTCCACCATCTGCTGTGATACACACAGTGTACTTCCAAAAGAAAAATATTTTCCACTTTAAGTTCATTATAGAACTGACAAACTTAGATAGGAAAATAATAATTCTCTACATTGTCGCTTTTGCTGTTTTAACATTTACTGCTTAACATCACTTTAACATCAACTGCTACTTAAATTCAGCTTATTACAAAGCACACTGCACAGTCTACTACACAAAAATACATGTCAGCATTCAAACAATTCAGTTTGAAGAAACATAAAGGACTACCAAGATAAACCTTATGCTGTAAAATCAGGGTTATCAGGTTCATAGGAAACCTGAAGTCAGTTACACTTCTTAGAATGTTCTGCATCTTTCCTCAAATGCAGAAAATTAATGCAATTTTTTAAAATCATGAAAATGTGTTAAATCTAGAAAAGTAATAGACATCCACATCTTGTATATGAGAAAAATATACATTTTCACACAAAGGACCTATGGTCTCATTTTTATGGAGACAACACCCTAACAGAACTAGCAAGAAAAAATACTGATGCTGAAAAGTATGATAAACTATTACTACCATACTCTATTTTGGTACAACAGCAATATATTACATACACAGAAAATTAACTTAACCAGGAAGGCACATTTTTCAGAAGTTCAGGAAAACAAATTCAGCTTTATAAATAGTATGATCATGAAGTCATTCAAAACAATGGACCTTTCTCTCAACTATAAAAAGCTTCTAGACATTTTTTCTAATATATCTTTATAAAACCAAGTTAAAAAAAAGGGGAAAAGGAAGAAAACCTCTTTATTAAGCATATGCTATTCATGCTGCTTCTTTTACCTTTACAGATACAGTACGTGTATATGAAGATAAATTATAGTAGATAGAGATGCACAGTGACCAAAAATGAATTATTATTCACATTTATTATATACTTTGGTAAAAGCATTGATATGACTTTTTGCATGGTGACATTCTGTGTTCTGTCTGGAATTCACCCCTCAAAAACTTTAGGAAATGCTGAAAAACATGTGGTTACTCATCATCAAGTTTATATAACCTTGCCCTGCATGAGAACTGCAA
>VZTT01048474.1:6163-22124 GCA_013400855.1 Buphagus erythrorhynchus
TGCTGCTGCCGTGCCCATCTCTGCTCTTCTGCCTTCTTCTCAGAGGTGTCCCCTGAGACAAAGCTGCCTGGAGGCCTGGGAGGAGAAAACAGCAAGAAGATAAACTTAACAACAGAAATGTCTGAAGAACTGTAATGTTTACATGAACTTCATATTCCCTTTGCTCAAATGTACCCCAGCCTCTTTGAAGATGTTTTGGGGTTACATCTGTCCCATAAGAAAAAGGTCTTCTAAAACTCAACTATGTTATTTTTGTTATGTATTCCTTAGAATTTTCTTTTTATTGAAGATACAGTCCAGTTTCTTGGATGAGAATATTTTTACTTCAAAGTTTTCTAGAAAATATAAATTTAATATTATTAAAATTAAAAAAAAAGGAAAAAAAAAGTTAAAATAAGCCCATTCTCCCACTGACATCCACATAAATTTCAGAGAGGTCAACCTTGATCTCTTTGCATGTTGAAGACAATGATAAACCAACACCTATTTAATGCTTGTACCTCCTATAGAGTCTGGTGTTCATAATAAACTCAGCAGTTTCTCCCTATTTTATATTAATTGGTGGACAAACAGATGTTGTGTTCTGCTGGAAAACAGCACATGCTGGCAACATGGACATTTGTTTCAGAAATCAACATTCCAATGAGAAGGAAAGAAGCTAATTAGACAGCAAGATATTAATTAGTGACATCCAGTTGAGAAAGCAGAGGTTTCCTCACTGATAATATATCGATGTTACAACAGAGGATTGCAGTTTCTTCATGGAGCTTTCATTAACTAAGTAATATTATCATTTAATATTGCCTTTTGGTAGATAGTAATAAAGCTTAGATAAAATCAGAATGACTGAGTACACCAATATTTCCTTGTTTTTTTCACAGCATTGTCATTTATAGCAAGTAAGAGCACATGCTGAGTTACTAAAGATTTCCTCCACGAAATTCTCTGAACTTGTGAAATTAATTTTCATACCACCTGACAGAGTAAATTTTCAGAGTTGGCCACTTGCCATTTGAGCTTTAAATTAAAAGTCCATGATTTCTTCCAAGCCTTCAAAATCTGTGATGGTAGGATACAAGAAGGTATTTCTGAGAACACAGCCCAAATTTCAGGCAGAATTCTGAAACTCAGATTTTTCCTACAATCAAATTCTTCTCCATTTGCCATGAAAATCAGATTTCTCCATGGGGCCTGGACTTCAAGATGTGTAGTTTGTATTTCAATAGAGACAAAGATGTGATACCTTCAGGAGAGAGAAATCCGTAAATAATTTTTACTACCTACACAGGGAGGTTTTGGGACTAGGGATAATTTTCCTTTATGTAGGAATGACCACTGGATACCACACCTTTCTAGGGTGTGGTAGAATTTGAGTCCTCTCACATTTCCACACTACCTTTGGAACAAGGAGCTTGTGAAGATGATGAGGAGCATTGCACTCCTCATCACTGCAATGAGGAGCTGTGTTCCAGCCCCAAAGTCATCCCAAATAAAGCTTCAGTATCCTCAGTGGGTTAACTGGGTTTCCCAGGAACATTTTTTTGAGGATGAGAATAGATGGTAAGTGCTCTCGTGTGGCATTGGAACTGCATACATTAAGAATCCTTCTGCTTTATGTAGTTTATTAAATCATCAGCTGTTTGTGAAACTTTGTAGAACTTCATCCCTCTCATTGCAGTGGTAACTAAGCCTATCTTTAGAAAGTCTTTGAATAAAAATCTATTACTTATGTATTGAAACTCCGTCTATTCCTCAGCACAGTCACACTCCTGGGACTCTATGAAATATTAACAACTGTGAGAGGTTCCAGTGTGTATGTCATTGCCACCTGAGCTTGTCAACCCAACCCACTCCTGGAAAACCACTGCAGTGAGATGTCCTGGATTACAGCCTTATGTTGTATCTTGAAGGGAGATGACAAGAAAGATGGAGAGAGACAATTGGCAAGGGCTGGAGGGACAGGACACAGGGAATGGCTCCCAGTGCCAGAGGGCAGGGCTGGATGGGATCTTGGGAAGGAATTGTTCCCTGGCAGGGTGGGCAGGCCCTGGCACAGGGTGCCCAGAGCAGCTGTGGCTGCCCCTGGATCCCTGGCAGTGCCCAAGGCCAGCTTGGACATTGGGGCTTGGAGCAGCCTGGGACAGTGGAAGGTGACCTTCCAAACCAAACTATCCTATGATTCCATGATTATCATTTCCATATATAAAAAGCTGAAATGGACACAAAATCACCAAGTGCTTAACCTTACCAGTCATTCATTCATTCCTTCATTCATTCATTTGTCCATTCATTCACTCATCCCACATAATCCTTGTACATACACAGCCTGGGAAGCAGAAGCTTTCCCAGGAACTTAGCCTGGGAAGCAGAAGCTTTCCTGGGGACTTGGAGAAAAACAGAAAGGAAAGAATTAATAAACAATATGCACCTGCTACTGTTTACAGAGTGTGTACCAAGAGAACTGTGTTGTTTATAGTGAAAACATCTGTGCAAGAGGTGTCGCTTGCTCTGACCAATGGGCTGTATTCTATTCTTGGTTTAGCGATCTAGTGTATATAAGGGAATGTAGTTTTACAATAAAGTGTCCTTTATCTTGACCATGTCGCTGGATTTTCTTTCACTGTTCCTACAGCTAATCTTATAGCTAATAGTGACAAATCCTGAAACTACTTTGATCCCTTTCATTTCCGAAATTCTTCACTCATCCACTTCCACGATATTGTCCATCAAACCAACCAAAGTGTTTAACATATGGCTTTAACTATTAATCTGTGGGATTCTTAATTTAGCTCTGACATACAGAATAATTCTTCAGTCCTCACGTCATTCATGTAAGCAATTCTCAGTGTTAGTTATCAATAAATTCTCTTGGAAAATAGTTGGCAGTATTTGATCCTCTGACAGTCAGTGGTACAACCTAACCCTGGGCAGAAGGAGCTTAAGTTGCTTTGAACAGGCAACAGACAGTAAATATCATTGCAAGAGTAAAACTTGATTGCTAAATTATCAAAGCTAATTTTGAGAACTTGGTTCTTTTTTATTTTTCCTCTTGCCTTCTCTAATTACCTGCATCTTTCTCCAATTTCCCAGATTTCTATTCAAATCTTCTAATATCTCCATCACACTCTCTTCTTCTGCTTTAAATTCTGTCTTCTTTTAAACTTCTGAATTTCTCTTCTTCTTGACAACAATTTTGTTTGATTAGTTTAATTTGAGAAATTAAGGCCCCACTACAATGCTGTTGGTTTGCATAGCATATCTGTATCTCACCACCATAAGATACATTTCCTATAAAAAAATACTTCCAAGAAGATCCTAACACTTCCTTCTCATAGAGCACTTGAATATGAAATATTTTTCTGAGATAAATTTTATGCATCATTTTGATGAGCTAAATCCCAAGTAAGACAGCCTTTAGCCTAATTATTCTAAATAATTCCGTAACTTTTATGTAACATAATAATGAGGACTTTATTTGCTTCTGGGGAAATAGTTAAATTTTGCATGCATTCATAACTAACCAAAGTAAAAAGTAATTAAAGCTTTTCAGTACTTGCTGATAAGCATTGCCATGACATAGCAATTAAGCCCTCAAAATATCACAAATAAAATGCATGAAATTATAGTCCTTTAAAATCAGTATTAAAATAGGGAACCTGTGTAAGTTTTTGTAGTATACATATATGTGTATCTCAGGTGATGCCTGCAAATGAAAGTATCCATGTTCTAACAAAAGGAACTGTTCCAGTTTGGCTCTAAAGAAAGACTTTCATGAGTTCAAAAACAATTTCCATTATTGGAACAGATGGGAATCTCTCCTCTTGATGGATTCCCACAACAGCTGCCCATCCTAAATGCCCTCTTTACTGTCTTTATACACACAAAGGCTGCAGGTGCTTATCAGAGAATGGATAAGGAATGTCTGGAGCAGCCTGGAAGCTTGGGCTGGAGGGATGGGTGGCACGTCACATGGCATCTGCCTTGACAGCAGCTCCAGGAATGCTGTCACTGCTGCATCCCACTACAGCTGAAGGAGAACAGGCTGTAAGGAGCAAACCTGTTCAATCCTTTCAGCTCTCCTTGCTATAGTCTATGGCAGGCAAACATTTTTTCTCATTATTTTCTCATTACAAAAAAATAATTTTCTATTGTTATGGATCATGAACAAAGCATTTAAAAATCACATCTAAAATGCTAAACTTCTAGTTGGCAAAGACAATAGCAAAAGAAATCCAGATGAAAACCAGAATTCAGAGCATGTTGGTTCACCAGCATTCTTTCTTCTCGTGGCTGAGCACAGTAGCCATGCGTGCCAAAATTCCATCAAACCTGCAAGTATTCCCAGACCTCAGGGAAAAAGGCATCTTGTGACTAAGTCAGACTTAGCTTATCTTTGCCTTTTTTATAAGTACTCCCTTGCTGCTGCACCAAATGCACCTGACAAATATTGTGGTAAAATTCTCACAATATGGGACATCGGATTAAAAATTTCTGATTCCATGTCTCTATTTGTGATACCTTCCACTGTCCCAGGCTGCTGCAAGCCCCAGTGTCCAACCTGGCCTTGGGCATTGCCAGGGATCCAGGGGCAGCCACAGATGCTCTGGGCACCCTGTGCCAGGGCCTGCCCACCCTGCCAGGGAACAATTCCTTCCCAATATCCCATCCAGCCCTGCCCTCTGGCACTGGGAGCAATTCCCTGTGTCCTGGCTCTGCAGTTCCTGAGGAATTGTCCCTCTCTGGTTCCCTGCAGCCCCTCAGACCCTGGAAGGAGCTGTGAGCTCTCCACACAACCTTCTCCTCTCCAGGCTGAGCAGCCCCAGCTCTCCCAGCCTGGCTCCACAGGGGAGGTGCTCCAGTCCCCTCAGCACCTCCGTGGCCTCCTCTGGGCTCTCTCCAACAGTTCTATGTCCTTCTTATGTTGGGGCACCAGAAGTGTCTGTGGTGCTCCAGGTGGGGTCTCATGATGACAATAATCAATCATGAATATATGATTTCTTTACACCACTATAGACACTTTCACTATGCAGGATTGCCAAGGGGGTGGTTCAGGGAAGTGTGCTCAGTTTGCCATCCCTCATGAAAAATAAGACTTAAACTCTCTCTGCTGCTTTTCAAGATTATGCAGACAGTTTAAGTCCTCCTTTCACCACTTTTCTGAAAAGGATTTTTTCCCCCTCAATACCCTTCCCACTCCTTTTAACACTGAAAAATTATAATAAAAGAACAAACACAACCCCCACCGGTCTGGGCTGATGTTCCACATACGCAGTACCATCAGAGTGCACAGCACAAGAACAAGCAGATTAAGTGCAATTCCTTCACAGGTTTAAGGCTAACAGACTTTTAACATTTATGAAATGCTTCCAAGTCACTCACCCTAAAGGATTACTGGGATGGAAAATATCACCCTGCTGCTCTCAGTACTGCTGAATAAGAGACATGCATTGGGGATGGTTGTCCACTCTCATTTCAATATTAAAACAAAAAGAGAGACATTACTACAAGTACTACCCAGGCAGCAAAATATACATGAATTCAAAAGAGGTTTGGAGTTGAAAATCTCCCAAAATAAGTGTCAGGAATGTCTATAAATGCCTATGATGCAGGAAGTTGGACCTTCTGAAAATTATGTATTACAGATATTCTTCTTTCTATCATCAATGGGAACATTCCTGAAACAAAATGCTGTTCTTTGCATGCCCTTCATTTTCACATAACCACAAAACTTTTCCATATCACCTGTTCTAAGTGAAGAGAACATTGTGTTGTTAACTACACTGTGCTATGGAAGTTTGATGTATCTTTTGGCCAATGGAAATACAAAACCCTGCAAAGGTCACCCATTTCAACTCTTCCCCACACAATTAACAATACAGGAAAGAGAAGAGCAGTAAACAAGGAAGATAAGTAAAATTTTCAGCAATGCAGTTATGGAATATTGAAAAGGTCACAGTGTATAGTGTATTCCCCTAATTCTTTGAATATATGAGGCTCTAAAATTCCAAATCTCACTGAAGATGGTAATGAGAACAGAAAAGAAATGTGAAGCTACTGTTTTGACAGTTATTGTAATGAAAATGTGAAATGTTATAAACTTAATGTACTCCAAGGGAATCTGTCACCTTATATACAGATATTTATTTATAACCATACACATACATGGAGACAATAAGATCCTATAGATTTTATAGATAAAAATTGGAGTTGCAGAAATGCTTTACTTTCAAATCTAAATTGTAAGATAGAACACATTAGAACAAGTAGTTTTAAAAAAAACACAGAATTGTTTCTTTCTTTCTATTCTCTGCCACCAGCAGCAAGAACCTAGGCATTGTGAGCTTGGACAGAAGGAGTTTTCCTGTGCCTTCTAAATTATTTAGATAATGCTCAGTTCTGCAGAAAATCTGAAAATTAGACAAATTTCATAATATTCATTAAAAAATTAACTAATTCACCACTGACAATAAACTTATTGCTTGGCCTCACCTGGGGCCAGGAAAAGACTTTTAAATTCATTTTAATGCACACAGTTAACACTGCAATAACTATCAATACCAGAGATAAAAGGAAAAAAATGGAAAAAAATAGAAAAAAAAAAGCTAAAAGCATAAATTTAGTAGATGGCTTCTAATTTTACTACTAGGCAGATATTGTAGGAATATTTTTTGGGATTAGCTAACTAGAATACTTATTAAAAAATTCTTAGAACTAATTCTGTCTTCATTAAATTGATTGGAAAAATGATGTAACCAGCAGGACAGTGTTGAGATCATTTAAGAACAGTGATCTCTTTTATTCTGTTCATGCTCACACTGCTTTTATTTTCTGACAGGGAAACCCCCAAGCTAAAATCCTATGAAACTTGGCTTCAAGTCCAAACTAAAAGCATAATTGAAAAGTCCTACTCAGGTCACCTTCCTGTTTTTGATTTGAGCCAACTCAAATCAATCATTCCATCCCTTATGCTGTTTTCTGTAAATATGCATGATAAAAAGTAATCTTTAATTACCTTAAATGAAGGCAAGCCAGCCTATTTCTATTTTTTCTTACTGTTTCCTGATGCTTTATTGCAGCCATATACAACTGAATTAATTTTTAAGTAAGTTTAGGTGACAAATTTCCCCACACTTGCAGAATACAAGATTAGATCACAGTGTTCTCTGATTTATTCTCTTAATCTGCTTTCTTTCTGCAGCAAATTTGTGGTCCTTAAGCCAGTGTTATTTAAAGACTCCTTTTTATTTTTTCATTTCTGACATTATAAAGGTGAGCTAATTTGATTAAGCATTTGTTTATATTATATTTCTGTCTCTAAATCAAATAGAATCTTGTTTCTGCTGAGGATATCCAATTTTCCCCTCTGCTTGCTACCACTTAAAATTCATATTCCACTTCCATTCTCAGTTTTTATCGAAAATTGCTGTTCCTGCAAACATTCTTGGCTTGTGTCCTCAGTTGCTCAGAAGTCTACATAAATCCAACACAAATGAATTTTTAAATGAGCCAAATAAATTTGTTGGACAACTCTGAATAGATATGTTAAAAAAAATATTAATTCTGGCAATATTAATTCTGTGATATTTGGTATAATTCTAAGATTATTCATTTGTTAAACATGTAAATTACCAGAGATTATCCTCTATTGACATAAGGAGCCATAGCCTTTGAAACAAGGATAAAATGTGCTGAAGGTTTCTGTCTCTGTTTCTGTGACAAATTTCTTCCTCAGTCATAAAGCAGAGCACTAATAGACACATGCAAGGAAGCTTTTCCAATTTCTCCCTGTGTTATAGATGTCTTCAGCGTCATTAGTTCTTCTCTTAGATGAATATTAAAATTTAAACCAAAGGACTTCCTCCTTCTTTTAACCTTGAAGTTCTGCATTTTCACTGTGCCAGCGGATCAGCCTTTGGGGAAACAGCGGGGATGAATTTTGGGGCTAAAGGGGGAAGAGACAACTGCCGAAGTCCTGGTGTATTCCTGATCTCCCCAGAGGACAAGGAACACCTCCTCCAAGTGCAAGCAAATCCAAAGAAAAAGGATGAGCATCAAGGCAATTCCTCCCTCACTAGGGCAGAGTATGGCCAAAAAAAGCTCCTTTTACATCCAAACTACTCCAAGTTTCTCTTTCCATCTAAATCTAGACAATTAGAATCTACACTGAAAGAAATAAGAGTGGCATGAACACCACAGTAAAGATCCCAAATAAAATTCAATTAATAATACTGCTTTTTTTCTTTTCTTCTTTTTTTTTTTTTTAATAGAGACTTCTCAACTGCAAAGCCACAGTGAAGGGTTTCAGACATAAGTACTCCTTGACATATGAAGTACTGGGGGAAGCAGTTCATGTCAGAGCAGCCGCATAATTAATGTAGAAGGGTACAATAGAAAGGCCTATACTTTTTGCTGCTTTCTAGCAGAGAATACAGCCCACATTTGCTTTAAAATGTTAACATTATGTAAATCAACTATATTAATCCTAATTTCCATGCAGTCTTGTCACTCCTAAAAGGTTTTTTTTTCCTCTGCTTATTACTATCAGGGAAGGAACAATAGAAAATGAAGGTGGATCCTGCCAAAAAATAGCAGCTACATTCTGTGTTGTCCTGATTTGTGTTTTAACTCATCGACTTCCACAGGATGTCTCAGAGTATTCCTGTAGCACAGGCAGAATTTTAAAGCCAAATAAAACACTTCTTCACTTTCATAAGTGAAAGCATTTCTCAATTATGTCCTCCACCTTTATTGAAAAGCATCACAAAAATGTCTCCTGTTACCATTGATTTGTAAATACTGCCCATCCTTTAGATGAAAAACTTACAGGAAATAAGTAGAAATCATTTCACTATACAGAATAATGTGATTTGTTAAAGGGTTTTTGTTATGAACTTCATAACATTTCTCTAAAGAATCCACCTTTGACCATGGATGATGTCAGCAGGCAACAACCCCATGCACAAGTGACATCATGCAAGACAAGGCAGCTAAGACCCCCTTTACTGCCATCATTTCTATCAATTGACACATTATAAATTTCTCTCCACCCTTGTCATTATACTGGAATTGAATATGAAACGTAAAAAAGAAAAATTTGGGGATTACCTTTTAATTAAAAAAAGAAAGTTGTAAAATAAATGTTTCAAACTCCTACATTTCCTCTCTTTATCTCCCCCGTTGCTCCAGGCAATTTGAGATTCACATGGACTCTGTGGATTCCAGCAAGTTTCAAATAATATGAAGAGAAACTAAAAAATCTAAAGCAAACCACCAAACCAACATCAGTTAGTTTTCTTCCCTGTCACTAAGGAAAGCTCTCCCTTCAAGCAGGGACTAAGAAGAACTGACCTGTCCTCCTGTTCCACCAGGATCTGCTTCAATCATTTTGGCCAAGCCCCTCAGGGTGCCCTTGGCACCAAAACAAGACACTGCTTAATTATCCATTTGAGAACTCTTGCCAAACACTTTTCTCTTTTCCCAGAGGAAATAAAAAGCCCAAAAGTATATTTAAAAATGCTCGACTTAGCTTTGCTTATTAAATATTTATTTGATAGAGATCACAGTAATGTAAGTTCAGTTTGATTCTAGTCACAAGCCCTGAACTTAGACATGCTTTGGCACTTTTTTAAAATTTATTTAATGCACTAAGCAAACGATCTTCTCTTGCAACTGTATTACTCTGCTTTTATTGGAAGATCTGTGTCTAAAATATGCAGACACAGCAAGAAAAAGATCATCTTCAGGTTGTGGAGACAGAAAACAAATATTGTATTTTGTGCAGTATCAACAGGAATGGTTGCACTTCTGAACAGAAGTGTACTTTAAGCCCTGCACATTGACTAGAGAAAGTCATGATTTACCAGTGGTATTTTTAGGCTATTGTGTCTGGTCTGATTTATAGATAGAACTCACTTTTTTTTTCATTCCAAGTTATTTAAGTTATATATATTTATTCAAAATTAACCTCAAGGAATGACTGGCATTTGAACACTGAGCTGGAATAATTTCCAGGTATCATAGTAGAACATTAATGAGAAATGCAAGCTGTGACAAGACAAAAAAAAGGCAATATTATTCTCTTATCATGAAATTACTCGTGAGCATCCATGAGGCATTGCACCTACTGGTCTATTTATTCCACATGTTAAGATTATCAGTATAAAATAGAAACAAACTACCCAAAAATGCATTACTGGGGGTGCCTGGAGTTCTATCATAGCAAAACACAGTAGCAATGACATAGTAAACAGGGAACCTTGGAGGAAGCTGAACAGTACATTAGCAGTATTACAAGCTGACATACAAGAAGAAGATCCATTTATGGAGAAGTAAAATAAAGAATTTAAGGAAGGACTGAGATTCCCAATGTCTTCAAAGTAAATAAATTAATCAGTGCTGACGTTTCTGAAAAAAAATGGGGAAATTATTAGGGATGCCTGAAGCTGCCAAACCACCACCACCACAACACTGACTGAGGTAAAGACAGTTTCAAAGTCAAAGGAGAAAAAGCAGTCCTGGATAAAAGCTCATGTGGAGATTTAAAAAATGTGGACAATGATAACAAAACTATCCTACAAATGAGCCTTAATAGTTCATTAGCCTGATTAAGCCGATGCACTGAAAAATAAGTGAAAGGCTGATTTGTTTTTCACTACCTGTCGCCTTTTATAACCTGCACCATGATAGAAATAAATGTGAGATTTTTAGAGGGCATTTGAAGAAAAATCTCATTTGACATAGTCTCTTAAAACTCCCCAGTAATATTGCACTAATTAGATTCAATAGCATCGACCATGCTGGGATAGATGCAACTCATAATTTAAATGAGAAGATTTGCCATAAACTTGGTTGTGTGCTGAGAGAGAGATGGATCAAACCAGCCCTTAGCAGCCTCTGAATGCTAAGACACCTTTTGAAATTGAAGCCCACGGAGTCACTGATGTTGCTCACTTAGAACCAGAGGAAAATTTATGCTGGAAGGAGGCTCCAGAAATCATCCGGTCCAACCTCCCACTCAAAGCAGAGGCAGCTTCAAATCAGGATCCTGTTATCCAGGGCCTTGCCCAGACAAGTTTTGAAAAGCTCCATGGATGCAGATTTGCCTGAGCTCTCTGGGTCCTGCTCCAAGCAGATCTCATGGTGACAAGTTTTCTTCTGTGTCCAACTGGAATTTTCTTTGCTGTGTCTGCTCCTGGATCCCTGGCAGCATCCAAGACCAGGTTGGATGGAGCTCTGAGCAGCCTGGGATAGTGGAAGGTGTCCCTGCCCATGACAGGGGGTGGAACAAGATGAGCTTTAAGGTTCCTGCCAACCCAAACCATTTCATGATTGTATCCCACAAGCAAGTTTGTCCTTGTTAAACTTCCTGAAGCTTTGAATGAAGGGGTTGGGGTGAAGGGGACAAGCAAGATCTGTCCCAACAGTCCTGTCCTGATGTCTGTCCACCAATAACCCTTATTAAGGAAACTTGGCTGAAATTATGTATTTTTCACCTGCCACAAATCCTTTGCCATTCACTAAATTGGATGTCTTTAAAGACTCAGAAAAGGTTTGTGAAAAATCCTCTAAATCTTTAGCCGTGGCAGTGGGAGAGATTAGACATCTATTCTGCACAGCTGAATGATAAACATTTTAAAATACTTTTCAGATATTCTGTTACAAGATTTGTTTGTTTGCTTCCAAATAATTTTCCTCTGGTTTATCATATTTTCCCAGCCTAAATTACAGGTGCTCCCTTGGCTATTAACAGCTCTAACTTTTGTTTATCCAAACCACTAGGCATTGCTTTTAGCAGTACATAATAATTTCTGTCGCATTCTTCCCTATTTGCTAAAAAGCTGCCTTATCCCACTGAGATTTGGCCAAACCATATCTACAGCAGTAGAGTATTCCAGTTCTTCAACAATGTTTGATTTTCATGGAAGAGAAGTCAGGAAAAGGAAAAGAAGATGTTGCCTTCAGGAATCACTATTTATGTATTTACCAAAAATAATGGTATCAGGGATGAAATTCAGTTAAACATTGCTATTCTTATTCTGAACTGCAAGAACCCAGTAGGAATTCTATGCTATAATGTTTCTTTGGATTTCTAAGGAAACTGGTTGCAAACACAGACTTCCTACACGACACCAGGCACATCAAACATATTTTAGAGTACTGAGATCTTCTTTAGAGCCACATTACCAGTGAGCTCAAAACATGACACTAAATGTTTGAACATAAACCACTGGCAAAAGTTCTGGTCATATACATTAGTGACCCTTCATTCTTTTTTTTTTTTAAACTTGGCAGCAGACAAGTTAAAAAACTTATTCCTATCCTAACTGTCATTTAATCCTCATCAATTTGTTATTGCAAAATGGAAACGACACAGACTGCAGCTGTTTTCTCCTTTTCTTTTCGATTTTCATCAGAACTCCTTGTACCATCAACATTCTCTATTTCTTTGGTATACTGGTTTCCTGGAATTTGCTACTCCACTTTTGACTCCTGAGTTTCGTATGCTTATACAATACTATCACAATTTTCCATGGAAAAAATCAATGGCCTTGTAAGGATAAAACATCTAAATTTCTTTAGTGAAAGATTAGAAAAACAAATATATTTTTCAAGAATAGTACAAGGACTTGGCAAGAATAAGTCCAAGCCAGGAACTCCTGGGGCTTTCAGTGAAGGGTAAGTAGGAGCTAAATTGAGAAATTTAAGTTTGTGTTCACAGACCTTACATAAAGATATGATGATCCTATTCTGCTTTATTTGGGACTTCATGCATGGATATGAGTATGATTTCCCATCCCGTTGTCACAGCAGAGCTTACCAAAACCCAGGTTTAGTGGTTAATGTCTGCTTTACTCAAGGTTCATTAGGTGACAGTAAAATAACAGTAAGGTGCACTGTGGGTTGCCCATGGACTTCCAGAGAAGCAGTTCCTTGGACAGCTTTTCATTGTGGAGTTAGAGAACAATCCCAGAATGCAACCAGAGCAATGGCCAGAGTGTGGTTCATTCCCTCAACTGGGAAATCCTAATCTCAGTCATGAGACAGCACAATAAGAAATTGATTTTTTGGTTTGGACCTTCAGAGGATACAAACAGCAGTAACCAGTGCAGAAAGGCCAAAGGTTCCCCTGGATAATTCCCTAATTCCAGGCTATTGCTCCCTGCCATAATGCAGAGACTGTGTGCATGATCCATGGCATGAAAGACACACAAAGCAATTCCTGTGTGAGCCTGGTGAAACAACCTTGAGTCTGCAGCCACCATTAGTGGTGACAGGCACCACATGGAGGTGCCCAGGGCAGTCCCCACAAAAGTCACTTGTAAAGCGCATTCCAACTCACTGCTTTGCCTTTGAGCACAAATCAAATTACTTCTGTTTTGCAAGTCAGGATCTTCACCAGCAGCACACAGCTGAAAACAAAACGTACTTAGGTGACACTTCCTTAACTGTAGGCAGATCTGATTAATGAGTCAGGGCTGGTTGACACTGTCCACCAGTCCGCCCACTCCATCTGGGCACCCGGCTAGCTTCCGGGTGAACCAGCGCCAAGAGTGGCTCCCCCTCAGGATCCTGGCGAACCCAAGGTGGGAGTGTAGTTCAACGTTAACTACCGCTCCAGCTTCTGCATCTGGAATCGAATAAAGGGCAGCAGGAGAGGCCTTCTGTAGTTCCAGGGGTGAAGATTTATTGAACAAGGACCAGGGAGAGGAACCACAACGGCAGGGAAGGAACTGCAAAAGGCAAGGAAAGCGGGTGTACAGCAACTTAAATAGGGGCCCTCCCCCATGGGAGGGCACAGCACAATATGCAATCAACACGGTTCAGGGGCGTAACACAAGTGGGGGGTCATAGTATCATAAGTATCATAGAACCAATCAGGGGAAAACATAGGCGGGAACATTACATCTCAACCAATGGGGACCACAGAAAGGGGTGACATACAAGGAACATTCTGGAAGAAGGGGAGGGGCTAAGGGAGATGGACAACCTTGTGGGACAGGTGTTGGGTAACAGGCAGGGAAGACTCTAGAAATCTGGGAGGGGTTTAGGGTGATGGGCAAGGTTCAGGGCGGGAAAGGGAAGAACCATTTTAAGAAATCAGGGGTGGTAACACAGGAAGCAACCATCGAACATAAAGAAAGAACTTAAACTTAACGATGCACCACAACATCTCCCCCTTTTCTTTTTTATGAGGCAGGGGAGGACTCACTGGATTTGTATTCCGAGGGTGGCTCATTGCTGACCCACCACTCGGGGTTTGGAGTCAACTCTACCTGGTTTATGGAGGCTCTGGGAGAGATGCTGGGAGCAATTATCAACTTAAATATGGATAAGGCAACTGAGATCAAAAACAGAATAAGAAGTATCAATAACACAGTTTTAACTACCGAGGCTAACCAACCCGAGAGCCCCCAGCCCTTAAATAAATTGTCCAGCCAGCCTTCAGTCTCTTGTCGGATGTCACTGACAAGTCCTTGGAGTTGTTTAATCCGGGAGTGGATACTCTGGCTTTTGGATGACAGATTAAAGCAACAGAGTCCCTCGAAGTCCTCGCAGCCATGGCCATGAGCCAATAGCAGGAAGTCGATGGCCGCTCTATTCTGCAGAGTCACGTTCCTGGTGATTTCCTCGTCTTCGAGGAGGTCACTTAAAGCAGTTGATGTAAGATTCGCCTGTTTTGCTACCCAGCACTCTAGGTGGCCCAATCCTCCTAGAGCCTTTGCCACTGATACCCATGGTAAAAAGACGGATACCGTGACTCTTTTGGTTTTCGACCAATGGAAAATTTCAGAATTGCAGTTCTTATCCAGATCTTTGAGTTCTCTCTTTTGGATTGCCAATGAGTTGTTTTTTAGTTTCCAATTCGCAATTTGAGTCTTATTGGGAGAAAACAGGGTCAACCGTCCTAATGTGCATGGCCCTCCGAGAAGGCGAGAGGGGATGCCTGCCCATGCCCGGTCGCCGCAGATAAGGAAAACCCCCTTGTCCAGCTTGAGGGGTTCCCCACTTGGCGCTTCAAGGTGTTGGGTGGTATCGTTGCACCAAGCTGCGGCTTGATACTCCAGGGAATGTTGGACAACGCGGGAATAGCTCTCAGGATAATATGGAGGTTTATATGCAAAGTTAACACAAAAGGGAGCTGGGGAAGAACCCAAAAGTTCAAATTCTTGAGCTTCCTCTTCTGCTTTGGGAACGTCTTTCGACCATTCCTGCCACAAAAAGAGGGGATTGGTTACAAGAAAGTTAAAGAATTTGGGATCGTTCTGGGCATTGATGCGGTTTTTCACTGACAGGAGCGATGTTGGAAGCTCCTGGGACTTAAACGGGATCCCCGCCAGGCAGGTCAAGAGCGGGTTTTCGGCCGATGCCATCGACAGGCACAGATGGTCGTGGCTCACGGCTTGGGCGAGGGTCACCGACACGTTTTTCTTGGGCTGCAAGGCTATCCACTCCGCTGAAGGCTGGCACAGGCACACGAGGATGGTGATGAAGTGCCACATCCTGGGGCTCTGGGTGGTTGATTGAAATAAATCAGAAACACAACTTATTTTACTCAAACAATTCACAAACTTGGGGAGAAAACAACATGTCAGGGATACTAACTGGGAATCTAGTGTCATGTTTGCCAGGGGGTTCTGCATTTTCTCTGGAGGGGGACCTGCGACGACAGCGCAGGGCTGCGTAAGCTGCTTCGTCCGGGGTTGGCTTTGACAGAGGTCTGCTACCAGCAAGGTAGGGTCGGACCCACCTCTGAGGGACCCACTTCAGCCCAAGGGGCGCGGATACACAAGCATACCCACGTCCCCAGGTGATCAACTCATGTGGGCCCTCCATACAGCCTGTCTCCGAGTTCTTCACCATCACGGGAGGATGTTTTCTCAACCATAATGGTGATGAGTTCGCAAAGTGCTTCACAATGGGTGGGCTCATCACTTCAGAGAAGCAGTTGAGGAAATTGATG
>VZTT01048476.1:5966-20471 GCA_013400855.1 Buphagus erythrorhynchus
GGGGGGGTTTATACTCTCCTTTCAAAGAAAGAGGCCCTTGTCCCTTTTGGCAGATACCTGTCTTTCAAACTAAGAAAAAGGGCATGCCCAGACTTGTTCCTAGTTCTCTTTATGATTGGACCTTGCCCTCAGGTATCCCTATGTATTGTTAAACCGACCCCTCCCCCTGGTCTTTGGATGATGCCTCTCGGACTGCATGGTCACAGACAGATTAAAGGATTTCTCAGGCACACTGTTGTATCCGTCCCATTTTTTATAGCCACATTCTGACCCAGTCAAACCAAAGAAGTCACAAAGGGACGGCCCCCCCGCCCCGCAATGACACTATAGACATTCTAGAAGAAATAGTTAAAATGTATTAAAACTGGAATACAGGTCTGTAAAAAACATTTAGTTACAAACAGTGAATAAATTTGACCAGGCAATGTGAGGCAACAAAACTACTTAGGCTCCACAGCAAGACAGATGTTTGGGTTTAGTGAGATAATATTTACTGATAGGAACTTACCTCTGTATACACATGTAAACCCTTTTACAAGAAGTTTATTTGTTTGCTTTTCACCAGGGATTTTACTGGCACATTCCCAAGACTAATTGAAGCCTGTGGATCAAAGCCCAGGAGTCAAAATTCCTGAATGCAGACTGTAGAATTTATTTCACATGAGCAGTGCATCTTGGGAAATCCTTGAAGGCAGAGAAGAAATGGTGCACAATTCATAAATTCTATTCCACTTACCTGCTTCACTACAAGATGTACGCAGGAGAAGACTCATGTTCTTGCCAGATCCCATCAGAATCTCTGAAAACATGATCCAATTAATTTCAGTTTATAATTCAAGTGTCTTTTAGTGACTCTTCACAGTGTCCACTTATAAAGACACATTTGGATTGTTTTACCACCAGAATATATGGTACCAGGAAAATAAAGAGAAGCATTTGCCAGGAGCTACTTAAAGTGGTACAATCTAATGGAAACTTCTCTGCAGCTTTCCCTAAGGATAGTAAAATTGTGAAGAAGAAACTTCTTCTCATTAATATCTCAATGCAAAAGAAGTTTGGACAAAAATAGTTAATGTAAACATCAGTGTTTCTAGATCATGGAAATACATAAGTGCTTTGTATGTGAAAGATGCAGGTGGTTTTGAACCATTTAATGCATTCTGAATGCAAAAGTGTATTATAAAAATCTTGGGTATTTTTCTTGCACAGCTGATTAATCACAATGGGTTGGGATCATATAAGCTGCAGCATCTGTCCCATTGTTGTTATTCCAAGTACACAGAAAGCCATTCCCCTATGTCTTTTTTTCACTGATGTTTATTGCTTAGTAATGGAAAAAGCCTGTTGCCTGACTAGAGGACTTCCTGCATGTATTTGAATGGAACCCATTCTCCAGGTGGAAATAAGGAGCACCCCTAGGAGAGAATCACTGCTGACGTGGGTCGCCTTCTCCACCCTGCTCTGACTCGCCCAGCTAGCCCTGGAGGCAAGACCAGCGCCGAGAGTGGCCCACTTCCAGGATCCCGGGGAACCCAGAATGTGGGTAGGGCTCTGAACCCTTACGGCCGTGCACACGTCCAGAGAGGAGCAAAGGATTGAGAGAGAGTCCTTTTGAGGTTCCAGGGAAGGTTTACTGGGGAAATGGGAGGGAGGACAACTGGGATTGAAGGGAAGGGAACCACAAAAGGCAAAGGACACAGGCGTGCAGCAACTTAAATAGGGGACCTCCCACAAGGGAGGGTACAATACAGCAACCAATCGCTACAATTTAGGGGTGTAACATAAGGCGGGACTAATTATACATACAACCAATAGGGGAAAACATAGGCGGGGAAACATATGTAACATCAAATCATATACCAAGAAGGGGATGACTGATACAGAAAATCCTNCACTGCCAACCCAAAACAGTATTCAAAGAGATGGTACACCCATTGACATGGATCCTTCCTGTCAGGATTTCAGTCTGAACAGAAGACTCCCTTGAAAGATATTCCTCTACTGCAGAGTACTGCAAATGCCTTATACATAAAATCCTATGAGCCCTATTTTTATTTTGGACAGCAGTAAGAAAGAGAGGATTTGGGGGTGGAGGGGAGGGTGGTTTTTTTCTCTCCCCCCCAAAAAAAGTGTAGCTCACTCATCTAGGAAGCAGATGGTCACAGTGGTCATACTCCCCACTTTGTAAATGGCACTTGTTTTTGGCATGCTAATGATTTATTGTTCCCAAAAATAACTTTACAGACAGGGTCAATTATATTTTTGGATTATACAACACATAGAGCAATTAGTTGTGCAAGGCAGTTGGTTTATAATGCAGTATGCCCCTTCTTCATAATTGGCACCTTTCTGATATCCTATTTATAATGGAGGGGATTTATTTTTAAAAGCAATCCCTTATATTAGCATGCAAATACACTGGCTCCCCCCAGATAGCTTTATACACAGAGACAATTATAATTTTGCTTTGCAGCACGTGTGTACTAATTAGCTATTAGAGAAATGGGGCATTTGGTCTTCAGATTTCAAGATCTTACTGCAAGTGATTTTGAGACAATTTTAAGGGCAAACTGGTAGGTGAAATTACAGGAGGAGGTTGTGTCAGCTCTCATCTCTCGGATTGTCATTTGAATGCAGAATGAGACATTTTGTAGTTCTGTTGTTTCATTATCCCTCAGCGTCTGGATCACTCTGCAGTGGGTAAGGTCACATGCCACACACAGCACTGTGCAGGTCTGGGTGAACACTGCGCATGGGGCTCAGCCAGGTGAGAAACATCCTAGAACCAGTGGGATTAGTGACATGCTTTAGATTCAGGTACTAGTTCAGTTGTACATGTTATTAGTAACTACCTACTGATTCATTAACTGTTTTGATATAAACAACCACACTGATTGACATAAGTTAAGAGTTTTCATATTTAATATAAAAATAACTACTCTCAAGAGAGAGCAGATAAATGAGGGGAGAGACGTTTTCATACATGGTGTTTATGACAAGATTTGTCCTTGAAGTATTCTGAGTCAATCTGCAGCTCTGCTAAAAATGTGGTGCTAAATCTAGAGATGAGTTTAGGGTGGCATTTTGCATATTTTTTTTCTCTTAACTAGCAAGACTATAAATGAAAAAAACAGAGAAAATAGTAACTCTACTATGCTGTCTGTGGCATGTTTGACAGAATGGTCATCACTAAAACCTTGTAACTATACCCTGCGGGGGTATAGTTACTACAAAGCTTTGTTGATTTGAGTATGGTGAAAAAACACATTGTAGTGGCTATTAGCAGGTGGTTTCTGAAATATTGGGGACTAGATTTAGTTTTGGGGTGTAGTTAATATCTTTTTAAAGTGAGGAATGCTCCATTCATCTGTCCACTTATTTATTTATTTTTCCGTGTGTCATATGTTGCTGGGGGAGCAGAGAGGAGATAAGAAATAACAATGCCAGCAGGGAATGAATGAAAATTATAGGTTTGAAGCTACCCTAACAGAAAGGGGCCTGGTCTAGCCTATATTGTAGGTTTGGGGACTAAGTGATTGTATGTTCTTTTCACACCAAGGAAGAAAATCACACTTGTTCTTGATATCTAATAATGATACCACACAGTATGCACAATCTGAAATCAAGCAGAGAAAAAAGATAGGTTTCCTGCTGCCAAAGGGGACTTATGTGATTTATACACATTTTGGAAACATCTTTAAGAGTGGATTCAAATTCTGGAATAATTTTAGAATACTCCAGAATCTACTTAGTAAATGTTTCCATAGCCCCAGTCAGCACTTTGACATGGCTTACAATGATCTTGCTGAAATTTTGGCTACTTGTAATCTGCAACCCCAAATGTGTGAGGATTTTCATATTATTAATAAAAAGAAAAGTGGCATAACAGTCTGTGAAGAGGGGACACAATACAAATGCTTTAAAGAAGACTTTTACAGTTTAGCTGTATTCTTTCGTGATAATGCATGTGAACTAGATGTATGTATATACAAAATATATGTACTACACATACATAGCTATTCAGTGCCTTTGCTTTAGTTAGGAGAAAAGGTTAGCCTAGGATATAGCTTGTTGCTGAGTTTATCACAAATACATTTCTCCTCCATACCTCTGAACATGTGTTACAAGTTTTCCTCTTTGGGTTTCACATAAGATCCCTTTGGCTTCTTACTTCAGGATGTGCATTTTATCTCTATCTTTCCTGCAAAACACTCTCAGTATCTGTCCTCTGTGAATACAAACCCTTTAACAGATCAGAACAACAGATAGAAGACCACATATATCATGGGTTATGATGCATACACATTAGTCAAAATAGAACTGCTTTAATCATAATTTGAAATAACTTTAATTAAACAAAGTCTTGCACTTTCACTGATACTAATCATAAACCAATCCCAAGCAATGGCACTACATCCTGGGAAATTATTTGGAATGATTACTATTTAAATAAGATGCTCTCAGACATCGTTCACCTTATTTACACATTGGTGAGTAAATGTGGATAAGGAACTGTATTCAGATTGACTAGGGACAGTAATTTTGGTGGAATTCAATTAACTCATGTTTTTGGTTGAAAATGTATCTCTGTTTATGAATAGCATTACATCCTTTAATGTTTTACTGGTAGGACAAGACTAACAGCATGACAACTTGATCTGATTAACATAATCTATTGCACTAAGTCAAAATTTACTTGCAATTTGGAGGAGACAAAATTTCTAATTTAATAAAGGAACAGGTGCAGGCTACTTTTTTGTTTCAAATTCTGGTGTCTCAGCTCTTGATGTCTCTTCCCAGAGACATGAAAAGTGATATGAATATATCATATCCAAGATTAGTTAGAAAAACACCAATCTCTTGTAGGTGTCTTGAGAATGGCAGATGGTCATGTCTTTGTATCAATGATATAAATGAATGGTCTGTGTATTTTTAATGATATAAACTGAAAAAAAAAGCATATTCAAGTTCTCAGGGAAAATGTGAACTTGAAGGACAGTTAAGTTATGGTACTGGGAAATCCATTTTTAGTTAAAACTTTATATAGAGATATTGTCATAAGTTATTTCCGGAAAAAATCCATGAGATAGCTATATGAATATTATTCTGGAGCCAAGCATAAGATATTATTTCATACGTGCCACAGCAGAAAGGCAGTGTCTCTGTGAATGTGCACGTATCTCTGCTCCTCACATTAGTTACCTATAAATGTATTAAGATGCAGCTGTATCAATACCTGATGCAGCTGCCTCTCAAAGGCTGGTCCAGTAGAAGGGCAGTAGATTCCTGAGGCCTGGTCTTCTATAAATTGAGACCAACTCTGGAACTTTGTTGTTTACTGATGTTTATGATGCTATTCTATTCACTAATGCCCAACACTCTCATTAATTCTCTCTGTGCAGTCTTCTCCCTGTTGTGAGAAGCAGTGCACTCTTTATGTAGCCCAGCATGTGCTCCTTTCTCCAGAAATCCCCATCCATGTTGCCCATTTTCAGCCCCACAAAGCAGAAAGTCTCAGATTAACTCCCTTCCCTTTCTTGGGGGAGGATTTTTCACCCACACTACTAAGTAGGCTCCTTAATGCTACTCCGTGTTCTTAAGCCATTGTATTTCACAGGATGAGCTTCTGGATGGGAACAACTGTCCTGAGCTTTCAAGGTCTGTTATCCAGAAGCAGCACTCTCCAAATCATAACATGCTGGAAGAGTGTGAGACAAATATAAGACATAGCAAGAAACTGACATTTATTTCAGAGCCTTTCAGCTGTGAATTAGAATGAGTTGGTTTGCGACTCACAATACAGAGATCTAGACTTTTTTAAAAATTCTTTCCATGTAATGTGCTTATTAAAATGTCATTAAATTTGAGTTAATAACAGGCAAATAAGAATCTAGGGTCAAAGCATGTTCTTTGTTGGCATCTCTGTAATTTGCAGCAGAATTTTACCCATCATTTTAAATTTAACTAAATGAAAAGCATATGGCAGGCTGTACTTAAAGTAAAATCAATGCAAACAAAACCAAGAATATTAGCAATGGTTCATCTGAAGAATCAAAAAGATGGAGCTGTAGTACAATTTCACAGCACAACATTGTAGTTTGATTGTCTTAAAGTGTGTATGTATCTCTTGGGCTCTAAATACAATTAATTATGATGAGAAATAACTTCCATAGGAACTACTTTTCTTTTGCTCAGGAAAAAAAAATTAAAACAGTTGGGTGTAAACTTTAGAGAAAGGTCATAGGTTAATGGAGTTGGTAAATAGAACAGCAAGGGAATCTAAACTTTATTTACTATAATGTAAATTACCTTAGAGAGCCCAAATTAGTGATCACTTAGCCTAGCCACTCCACCTTCCCAGTAGGTTCTGCTCACTTTGGGGGTTTAACCCAAATTCCCTAAATTCCACCCAGACTGCTGAGATTGTAAACAATTTGCATAGTTGCAGCTTCTTCTCCAGGAACTTTAGGAAGTCTTTTTCTTCCAAATCCCTTTCTGCTAGTTTAGTGCAACTTAAGTGTCATTACTTACTAACTTTTGTTTTAAATAACATGTATAAAGAAAATGACACAAATCAACTGCATTGATTCATTCTGGGGAGAAATGCTGACATACAGATGAGAAGAATATCAGAACAGGGTGGGTATGGCTTTGCAGTTCACATTCCTGAGCTGTAATTGTTCTGAGGATTCTCTTTGCTTTTAATGGCAGTCCTGAGTAAATTAGAATTTACTATACAAATAAATGTATTTAGTTGTACACCACAGAAAATAAAAATACATTCCAAGTTCTCAGTTAAATGATAAGATGGAAGTTGAAACATCCATTTTGAATAATCACTTTGAAGATCAGCATAAAAATGTTGTGTTCCCACCATCATGGCTGTGAATTATCTTGCTGAATAAATGCAGTGTGACAAGAGCTGAGTTAAAGGAAGAAGCTTTCTTTTATGTTTGTACTTATTAGGTTTTTCTCATCATTTTAAGAAGTACCTGTATTTCAAACATAATAAGCAGTTTTTCCCCAAAAGTCTTAAATTATGTGAGCAAATGCAAAAAAAAAAGAGAAGTTTGACAAGATCTGTGAGGCTCCCATTCCAGGATTCAGCATTTCAGGGGGGGAATGGTACCTCTTTCTTTTTATTACCATTTTAAATGGAGATTAATCTTTACTAAGAGGTAATTGTGAAGTCATTTATAGTTTATGGGTGCTTCTGTTGAGAAGCAAACAACAATATCTGTGTTTGTAATCAAGATGTTTTTAAAGTTTTGGTGGCCAAGTTCTATAATCCTGATGCCTGGTTGGATTTGTCTTCTGAGTGGTGCAAAAGGGGCTGCAGAGAAACACTCCAACAATGCCTCTGCATAGAAGACAAAAAGGAAGAATGAATTTACAGAAGTGTAACCTTTTTGCTTTGAACTTCACAAGATGTACTGATTAATGAAAAATCATGGATAATTGCCATTTAAATAAAAGGATTCCCACTCCAGAAAAGAAAGTTTTAGAGGCAGAGATGATTTGGAAAAGGGAAATATTTCAAATAATAAGAATAATAAAAAAGCTTTAATATATCTATAAAAGTAATTGCCTTGCTTTTAAAATATTAGAGTAACACTTTGGAGATCTGGATTTGATTCTTGACATTTTCTGTGAGACTGTCTATGAGATCATTCTGTCAGTGATTATGTCCTCCATCTACAAACCAAACCAAAACAAAACAGTCTATATAGATTACAAGACCTCCAAGACAAGAGATTTTGACTATATTTTACAGTGCCTAGCACAGTATAATTTCAATGGAAATCAGATATTGTAAGTTTTGCTGAAAATATATTTAATGATAATTAAAATAATAGCAATACAACNAAATTTTAGGTGAGGATGTTATCTTCAAATGCTAGCCCTACTGGTGTAGAAGACTAATTCTTAATTAGGTTAGTTCTGTTAATATAACACGTGCAGAAGAATTTTATGTACAACTCCCTAGACACAAATTGCTCTCTCCCAAGTGGCCGGGTAAGATCTTACTACTTGGCCAAGAAGAGTGTCCTTCCAGGAGAGGAAGCTGCTCTGCCCAGGGACTCCAGGCTTGCCTGCTTCAAATTGATCTTGCTTTGGGGATGGGAACATGTTCTAAACTTACCCATGCATGGCAAGCCTGCAGCTGCTGTGTTGCAGCTTTATCCGTGGCCACTACATTGCAGCCTCTCAGGAGCAAAGATGCCACAATAAGTCCTAAATGGAGGTTGTGAAACAGCCAGTCCAGTCTGGAAAAGGCAGTGCAAAGGAGACAGATCCTAGGAGTGTCCGGGAAAGATCCCCAGCAGTCCTATGTTTGTCACTTCCCTGGGACATACCAATGTTAGGCTGCTGGGCATAAAGAGGGATTAACAGAGTTAGTGAGAAATCAAGCAGGAGATGCCAGGACGAAGAGAGATCTCCAGAACACTACCAATAATTTCTTTAATGGAATTTTTCTCTTTTATAATAAAAGCACATTTATAAAAGTAATGAAATAGTAGTTGATTTATTTTAAGCACAAAATAAAAGCTTTGAGTTATGCAATGCATTTGCTGTACATCACTGTACTCCCAGAATGTGGTCTGTCATAGACAAGAAATAGTGTCTTTGCATGGATCAGGAAAAAAATGTACAATATTGAATTGAGCTGTGCTGATGTGGTCAGCTTCCAATCAGGGAAATGGAACATGAGCTGTTGTAGCAGTTCTACTAAATTAGTGCTGCCTTTTCCTTATTGTGACCATTCTGGTGCTGCTTTCTGTTAAGATAGGATCATCATTATCAGTTTCTGAGGCAGAACGGGAGCATTTTCCCTGAATCTTTGAAACTTCTCTAAGGAATAATATTCCCTGCAGCAGGCACATGTTGTTGGTCCTACTTAATCTGACATGTGGGGTTGTCATTCTTGTGCTTAGCTAGCATTGATCTTTTCAGCATTGTTAATGGGGGCTGTGTATCTCTACTCACAGTCCTGTCTTATCTCCATAACTGAATCTGTGAGATCCATATCTGGTACAAATACAAGGGTAGTATTTAGTATTCTATTTTTCATCACCGGAACTGAGAAGAGCTTGTTACTGCACTTTGCATGGCCAAGCTCTGTTACTGTGTGCTGTTCCCACTCAGATCAAGTATAAAGATACATTTGCTGTTGACCTCATTTAAAAGCCCTGTAGAGGGAAAGTCTGAAAAAGTTGATACAGTTTTGCATGGCTATTGATTATGCATGGGAAGTGCATTGTTTTTTTTAATTAATTTTACATAGAAATTAGATACAGCACAACATGCTTTTCTCATTTTTGGGAGCTTCACAAAGCTTATGTTGTTATGTTCTCTTCACAGAACCACTTACAGACAGGCAAATCCAAAAGCATTCTGTATTCCCCTGCTCATCAACCCATGTTTAAAGAGAATGGGGTTGTCCTTGTGTTAAATGTTGGCATTCTGTTACTTCTTCTGCATATTTTTCCTGGTTCTGCAGAATGACTGGCACTGATGAAAAAAAATTCAGATGTGATAAAAATAGAAAATATTCCCTTCGTATGCCATTGAAAATTGTAACTAATCACCATGATGTAAATACTGGAATATGAGAGCTGAGGTACAGAAGTCTAGTAGTAGCTGTACCAAACCATCAATATAATTCACAAAAAAGCTCAGATACAGCCTGATTGTTGAGTTTCTAAATAGAACTGAGGATTACTACACAGCACCTTTTTCTTTAAAACCAAGTTACTTTATTTTCTGGCTGGATGAGATGTAAGTGAAAGGTCAGCATGTCAAATTTACGATGATTTTTTATAATCATATAATATAGCAGAACATCATTCTTTCATTCATGAAATGTATGCTGCTTTTCTTAGGGCATGCAACTAAATTCATAAGAGACTTGGGAACTCTTCAGACAAATGTGGTGATTTATATACTGGTAAGAACATGAATATAATTTTTTTCTAACCTCTTACAGAGCAGAATAATAAAAAACATAACTTTGTCTTATGAAGACAATCAATATTAAAGGTATTTTAAATACTTGCATTCAAGCTCAAACCTATTCACAATGACCTTAGTTGCAAGGCTATGTGCATGCAGTGAGCCCAAAGGACTGTAAATGTCTGCAAATGATGTCCCTTTCTGTTCTGCTTCCTATTCCTCTGTGCAGCTTCCAAACTTTTTTACTCAAACCCTTTTATTCCAAACCTTGCAAATGCCATTGTGAATCAAGTCCTATTGTTTTTTAACTTTCAGAATGACTGCTTTTTTCTTCATAGCATACATTATATTAGCTACAATCCTGGCAGTCCTAGTAAAAATTACTTCTTTTGGCCCTAAAACCTTAGCTAAGATCTAGTGGTTTGGCCACAAAATTATGAACCAGAAACTTCCTTGTAAATCCATAACAACTGCCACTTGTTTCACCCAAAGTAAGCAACTCCTTAAAGCTGCTTGTGGTGTCAATTTTTTATATATAGTATGGTGATAATACCTCTTATCTCTTAGAAGTGTAATTATTTGAAGTCCGTGATCCTGAATGACCTAAAAGTACTAAACGTTGTCATCTAAGTATAACTAGTCCTGATTATGGAATATTTGGTTGTTTACAGCATTCTTTTCAGAAGGCTTATGCATGTATTAACATCAAATTAAATGTAGGTAATCACTTCTGTACTGTAGTTACTAAGAAGTTACTAAAGCTACACATCCAGCCCCCACTTAACCTTCTGTGATCCTATTGATTGCTTTGTGATTTACTTTGAGCTTAAAATAGGGTAAGGTTAGAACCTAAATGTTTACTTCTAACGTAATTTCTTCCAACATAATCAATGGAGATTTTGCTCCACACCTCTGTCTTGCAATACCTTGCATTAATTCCATGCAGGGACTGGAAAAATTGAGTAAGTGGAATCTAAGTGGAATGTGTGGAATATGTTTTGCATAGCAGTTATTCCCAAGATTGCATAACTGAAGTACAGCAGAAAAAGAGAAATTATTACTGGCACTTCACATTCTTGCTCAGATGAATAAGGGGGCTGGCAAGAGGAATATTCCTTATATTTATGTATATTAAAGAGGAAGTAAACCTCTTTCTCAGTTGGAGACAGTAGCTCCTGGTTTTCATATTGTATCTGCTCAGAACATAGTTTCCCACGTGAGTGTTGCAGCAAAAGACAAAAGAAAATGCAGCAATAGGTTTTTCTCTGTTCCAGCCACCTGGCCATCCTGAGTCCCAAGTGGTCATAGAAGCTGTTCTTTTTCCTTCCTACTTAATCCAGCCCTGAGCTGGATTAGCAGTGGCGCGTTCCTTTGTCAAAGTGCGAGCTTAGGCTGGATAGCCATGGGAATCCTGCTTTAAGTACCCTCACTTGACACACATACACGGTCTCTTGGCTGCCTAAGACCCCTGCCCATCTGTTGGTGTGGCACTGTGCCCACTTCCCCAGCTCCCTAGCCATTCCAGTGAGGCATGACTGCCAGCTGATCATGAGGTTCTGTGGGCAGCTGACAGCACTGCTGCCTGCTCTGCTCTGAGCACAGCTTGCTTTGTACAGAAACCTGTGTTACAGGTGGATTTGGTCTTGCACCACTTAGAGTTGTATAGGCAAAACCCTAGTCCAGTTGAAACTGGGTCAGCCTTACCATGACCTGACTGGAAACAGATCTGAAAAATTGTCTCTGCACTAGAGGACAGGCAGGGAAGAAAAGGGGGTCTGCCAGTGGATGCTGAAGGCAACATTTCACTGTGTAAGTGCTTCATAGATGGCATAGAAGGTCTGCACATAAACAGCAATTAATGATTGCTGATGAAGCAAGGAAGAGCTCTGTCTCACCATGGTGATTCCAGGGAAGTTCAAGGCTTGTTTTCATTTGGTCTTTTTTTTTTTTTTTGGTTTTTTGTTTTTTGTTTTTTTTTTTGATTCATCTCCCTAAAAATAAAAGTATCTGACTTCTTAACCTGCTCACACTCAGTTGCTTTATGCCTTTGCAAAGATCTCACATCCCAACCCACATATGCGCATCCATACTGACAGAAGATTCTTCTGCATTTGAGAGCATTCATAGTTTGAGAGTTTTCATAGCTTCCTCATACCTGCATCTCTCAAAACTTAGCAGTAATGAGGTTCTGATTGTAGAAGAGCTGACATGAAGAATTAAGAAACTGTGAAGGGTAGCTTTGCTCCATCTCTTTTTAAAAGGCGTTGGAAATATCTTAGATCTTTCGAAATGTTTGGTTTTGGTTTTTGTTTTTAATTTGTTTTTATGCTTGTTTTGTGGGTTGAGTAACAAGGAATTCTTTTTCACTCCATGCAAGATAAATGACGGAATCCTCTCGGAAATGAAATACCAATGCCAGTAAATTCCAGTGGAAAGAATTCCATGTTGTTTTTGTCAGTTTATACTTTTATCTGGCAGAGTAAGTAACACGTGGAGAAAATTGGGCCTTGTGTGTTGCAGGGTGAAAGGCGCAGTGGGAAAGGAAGTGGACTGAAAGTCAATTAGGGCTCTTTTATTGCCTCTGCTGTTGAACTACTTTATGACCAAGTAGTCATAAAGCAAGTCACTCAACTTCTCTGTGCCTTGGTTTTCTTTTAGTATTAATTAACTAAATTGTAAATTTAGTTAATTTGCCAACAAGACTTCTATGCAGATCTTGGCTTGGCCTTCAGGTGCTAATGGATCAAAAGTAATGTTGAAAACTTCATAACCAATCCTTCATTTAGCCAAAGGCATTCTTACATTTTTGAGAAAGTACTCATTTCCTTCCTAAAGACAGGGTTCTGTAATAAAGGGAGAACATCGCAGAACATATTCTTTATTGTCACTCATCTGTTTATCCTTCTATTCCATATTCACTTAGAAGCAAAGTATTTTAGATCCCATAAAACAAAGAGCATAGCAAAAAGAAAAAAGGGATTTCTTCAAGCCATTATAGGTTTTACAATCTCCTTCATGCCTCAAAATGAAAACCAGCTCTTTTAGCTAGTATATGTAGCTGTATATATGTGTGCTATAATGAGTACACAATAAAAAAATACAGTGTATTAACAAGAAATGCTTAATGTATCCTTGTAATTAGATACTCACTTTTCATGGTTTCATTGTTCTGTACGTGGCTGTTCTGGATATAACCAGTATTATCTGGAGGCCTTAAAACAGACATTCCTTTTGCTGAGAGGAGTAAACAGCAGCTCCAGCTCGTGCAATAAATGTAGGTCAGCTCCCGCAGAAGAAAATCTGTGCTCACACTGCAGCATGCCCGCGTGGGGCCAGCTGCCACTAACTGTGTGTTGCCGGCACAACTTCTTAGGCTCTTCTTCAGTTAATTATACTTTTTTTTTCCTTGTCTGCGTGATGTGTCTGAGCTGCCTATGGAGTATCTTTCTCCGTTCTACATTCAGGTGGTTGACAAAAGTATTCCTACTTTTGGAAATTTAGGATTTTACCAATTAGAACAGATATAATATTGTATTGTTTTCTCCTCCCCCACCCTAGATGTCTCTCTAGTATTTTTTTTTTTTAAATAACATACATGTTTTGAAGCTCTCTGAAATTAACATGAATAGAAAATTAATTATAAGGAGAGCACGTGCAAAAGCTTTTCATATCACTGCTCCGATATGAAAATGTTTAAGAACAAATATGATAAAATTAATGCAATTTTTCATACATTCAACATTCTTGAAGGGGGTAGATAACTTACAAAGAATTTTAGATAAGTCAATTTTTGCTTTAACATAAAGAATTTAGTAGATCTATTTTGTATTATTTTAGGTTTTATTTCATCTTTGGAAGTTCTAAAGATTGCTTATTCATTGACCTCTAATCCCAATTCAAACTCTATAAAATTTCCGATTTACTCTTACTCTTCATTCCTTTCAAACGTTATTGAGAAGCTTCTGCAAGTTTCCATCCAGTGAGTACAAGCAGTGTCCATCTTTTTCCCATGTGTGACCACAGTTTACCAATAGCCCTGACAATTTTTGTCTCTGAGAGGCCTAGTTGAGAGTATGGTGAAACAGATATTTCATTTTCTGCTTCCTCTATGGCCATTCCAGAAAAAGAAGATTATTGGATCAAAATACTTGTGTATGTGCATATATACATATACACACACTTCTAAAAAACACACGTGTATATTTATATTGAAGAATTACCCTTGAAGGGTTCTTGGTTTAAATATGAAAAATTTAAGAAAAAGGAAAAGTGTGTTCTCTGAAGGGGAAGACAGAAACAAGTCTTTAATTATGCATCACAACCAAATACATAAGTCTGCACAAATCACTAAGTATGCTGGTGGGAGGGAGGGAGGAAGTAAACGCCGCCTCACTGTGCACTTTTGGAAAAAAAGTGAGCTTGCTTAGCATAATTGGAGAAACACTGCAGCATTCTCTGACTTGCACACTTGAGGGAGAATCAAATTAAACATTTACATTAAATTACAGTGTACACACGAATTAGAGTGCTTCAAGTCCATTGTTATGGAAT